>CM076970.1:14750817-14922145 GCA_039105355.1 Benthosema pterotum
CAGTGATTCTCCGTCAGAGTTCACACACACACATGCGTGAAAAAAATACAAGCGACACACACAGGGAAATTGACTCGTTCCTTTCACTTTTAATGAGACGTGGGATGAATGGGCTAAAATATGCACTTTTTATTCATTGATAGCATCTTTAGGTCGAGGTAATTGAGTCCCCCCCCTCCTTGACTGAATGAATAATGACTTCATCTGATCCTCCAGAACCTCGGCAAGCCTAGGAAAAATTTGGACCGTCCATTGTCCGTGCAAAAAAAGGGGATCCCTCTGTTTTTTCAGGCATGGCACCGTTCTCTCTCTGTCTTAATTTTTCTTCGTTTTAATCCTAGCAAGCAAACCCCCCCTATTTTTCTCGATACCTCAAGCATGAACCATGCAGCGAGGCACCACCAGGACGGGGGGGAGAGAGAGAGGTGCCCTCCCAACTCCTCCGTCTCTTTACTCTTCTCCACCCCCTTCCCCCCTCCCCGTTTTTGCTCCGCTTACTGAGTGAGTTTGAACAGCGACTGATAAATCAGTCACTCTCCCCCCCAGCTCTCTCTCTGGGGAAAACGTTGGGGGGGAGGCCCGGCCGGGCCGGCCATGCCGACCGGGGCTGCACAGCACAGGCAGCGAAGGAATTCTTCTTCTTCTTTCTGCTTTTGATACGTGTTCGCTCCCCCTCCCCTCCCTTTCAGAGGCGTTCCTTTTATTTAAGTGGGGGGGGGTGGATGTTATGTTTTGGTGTTTTCCTAAGCGTGGTGTGTCAGATGAAAGGCCCTCTGTGTTTGGGGCTTCGCTGTGAACACTGCCAAGGAGAGAGGGGAAGCGCTCCTCTTTTTTTTTTTTTTGCCTTGACATTATTTTCCCACATCCTTCATTGGATGGGAGCTGTACTCGAAAAACCCGAAGAAGAAAACTCTGACCTTGTTACTTTTTTTTAAAAAAAGAGGGTTATCTCAATATGGGAACTTTTCCACATTCCAGCCATTATGACCAGCTGTTGGTTGGTGTTCAAGGAGTGTGACAGTGATTTATTATTTATTTTTTCTTACCAGGAGAAAGAACCATAATAAACAAATGTCGTTCACGCTTTGCTGCCACCGAGAAAAACATTTGTCCGTTTGTGTAGTCTTTTTAAGTTTATTAACTTTGACGGCAAAGACAACTGTTGTTGAACAGTCGGAATGGAACAATGAACCAACAATTTTGCTCAACATGTATCCTCAGATAACATGTAGTGTGTCTGTAACTACATGTTCTCCCTTCTTGACCCCCTTGTTCTTCATCTTAACTTCCCTATGGTCGAGATTCCCAGAATAAATGAGGTTCTTTGTGTGACGTCTGACCTTTTCGTCCCTCTAGGTTGGCCTACTGGACTTGGAGTTGAATCGGCTCACCAAGGCCCTGTTCCTGGCCCAGGTGGTCTTGTCTGTCGTCATGGTAGCGGTGCAGGGCTTTGTGGGTCCATGGTTCCGGAACCTGTTCCGATTTGTCGTACTGTTTTCCTATATCATTCCTATCAGGTATTAAGTGGTGCATGTCCATTAAAGTTGTTCTTTATTTCTCTTATTTTGAAATCCCATTTTAGCTCATTCTTTGACCAATTTTCATGCCAGTAACAATTTTTAAATAAAGGGAGAAAAAATATCATTCATGGGAAATACACATGAATGCACTTGCCAACAAATTGAATTAACCAAATGAACAATTAGGAAATGTTACCATTAACACTTTTGAGGATAAAATTAATCTTAATTACCCTTTGACTGTACATGCTTTTAACGAGATTTTGAAGAATCACGGGTGCCTTAATGCAGAATATATGTGAATACAGTCCGCCTTTGATGGACAGTGCTTGTGGTGTTTTAACTTTGACTAAAAAATAGCAGGCGTTCAGGGCTCATAGAGCGCCACAGAGTTGTGCGCTATGAGCCATGAATGTAGTACAAGTCTTTCAGTATGTAATTTCATTTTGTAGAATCTACAATGGGTTGAATTAATTCCATGACCACCACAACACGCACACGCCAACTAACTTAATTTTCCTACTTTGTGCCTCCAGCCTGCGTGTCAACCTGGACATGGGGAAGTCGGCCTACGGCTGGATGATCATGAAGGACGAGAACATCCCTGGCACCGTCGTACGGACCAGCACCATCCCTGAAGAACTGGGCAGACTGGTCTACCTGCTGACCGACAAAACAGGTACTGTAGGAGAACACTGACTCAACACATTCTCTTCTCAGTGGGCAGATTACCTAGAGGACTTAAAGTGTACCGCATCGGCACCAGCTGCCCTGCTATATGGCATCACAACACAATGTTATATATCATTAAACTGAATGGCATTGTATTAACAAGGAAAGTACTATGTATGTCGTTGAACATGTGGAAAACTTTCAAGGGGACGAGACCATTTTAGCCTTAATCCTTGCGATTGAGGAGCGGCAAGGAGTTGCTCCAAGGAGTTGCAAGATGACCCTTTGGTGTGAAAATGGCTTTAATGTTACACAACATGGAAGCAACACGACCCTGCTATTTTCATGATGGTCGGTGTGTGCCGGTCTTCGGACAGGTGGTTGGGAAACATTTGGTCTACGCTGTGCCCAAGAACAGCCATTAGACTACAGGGACATGGACATGGGACGTGGTGGGGAAATGCCATAACATGACTATTTGGTATAAAAAATAATGACATCACCCATTGTACAACGTTATATTCTGAAATGGTCCTTCGGAACCACATCACACTTTCACGGTACATTGAAAGTGCGGTGAAAGTGCCCTGAATGTCATTAAGGTGACATTCAGGGCCCAACCTTATTCCCCTTGATGACCTGATGCGTAGGTAACAAACGAGCATTGCTTTCCCCTAATGCCAGACCTTGTATCGCTGTGATAAACTCCCATGGTGGTCTCAGCATGCTTCTCTGTCTCAGCCCCGGCGTGGGTCTTAGGTACGGAATAGATGGGCTCCGGAGCCTATTTATCCCCTTTGATAGTTAAAGCACATGGAAAAGAGGAACCAACAATCAATCCATTAGAATTGGATAACCCCCGCCGGCTGTAATGTTATTGGAAGGTAGATGCCCTCTAATCAGGTTTACGCTCTATCAATACACGTTCTGGCAACCGGCATCCATTAAACGAGGGCTCATTGGCCCCATTTTCAATCGCAATCCTCTTTTTTTTTTCATTCTTTTTTTCCCCTAGTAGTCTGAGCGCTCACTCAGTCTCTTTTGTATGCGGTGATGCGTCTTGTCTGTGAGTTAGAGAGAGACAGGGAACCCATATGGGTAATTAGATTAGTTCAATGAGACGGCAGTCACACCCCGACATCCCTAACACCACCAACCCGTTGTATAGACTTTTGGCTGTTTGGCTTTGAGATTTTTCTGTATTTTTTGGTGCGCTGCGGAATTTAAGTGTTGGCTTAACTCTGGGAAATGTACACATTTAACTAAATCGACCGTTACAGGGTAATTTGGTTACGTTTTATACGCTCCTGGAGTTACTTACTGCAGAGGTTTTCAACCAGTGGTCCGGGGACCGCCAGTGGTCCCTGAGGAGAATTCCTGGTGGTCCCCATCTAAATGATGGACAGTTGGTGATATAAGGGTCCAAATGGACCCTTATAGATCTGTAACTCTTGAGAACGTAAAACGATACCAAATGGACCCTTACTAAGGGTCCATTTGAGGTTGATATTTGAGTTACGTCGACTTAAATGAAAGCATGAAGTGTCAGGTCATTCTGTGTTTATTTCATTGCAGGCACTCTAACGCAGAACGAGATGATCTTCAAGCGACTCCACCTGGGAACCGTGTCTTATGGAACCGACACCATGGACGAGATACAGAGTCACATTATCCAGTCATATGCCCTGGTGATGAATCTTATTTTCCTATCTTGAATACTTGTGCATGTAACCGCTCATCTAAAACAGTGTGTCTTGGGATCAGAATCCTTGTGTGCGCGAGACAAATAACCTCCTCTCTGTTCTGTTCCCCCACCTATGTTTAATCAATATCCAGTACTCCAATATTAGTCAATGGACAATAATCTTCCAGGAAAGAGGATATTGTTCATTCATCATATTCATCCCTGAGCTCTCTTAGCTGTACGCCTGGGTGTTCCTCTTTGGGTGGCTTAGATCATGCTGGAAGTTTTGACAGAATCATATTGTTCAGACTCAGGCTTGCTCCAAACAGCTGGCCGAACCCATCTGCCTGAACTCATGTTTCGAGGCACAGCTAATGAAACATGCCTAGTGTTTTTTTTAGCATCACCCTGGTTTTGCGACACTGTCTCAGGTTATTATAGAGACTACATGTATTATCCTTAAAGATTAGTTAGCCACATGAACCGTCGCATTTTTATTCAGGACAGGTCATAATGAGCAAAAAAAAGCCTTTTGTAATCGTAGACTTAATCTGATTAGCTGGATTGATGTTGCCAAGAAATGAGTTGGTTTCCTAAGACTGTGCCACTAAGCAAGGGAATCAAACTTCCATCTTGTTATCTAGCAACTTGCTCACTGGAAACTAGTGCTGCAAATGAATATTCCATATTCGAAAGAATATTTGAATATAAAAATGTAAAGAATAATGTCATAAATTAAGGTTTGAATTTAAAAACGAATAATAAAAATGCTCTGCGAGTTCTCACAAGACTCTGGACCGCATAAACTATAACGTAACCATGATACAAAATAGGCTATTAAGACAATTATGAATCATGAATTTGATCTCGCAAGACGCAAGAGAGCACATATCTCCACCACCCGTTGGACAATACAGGACTGGAGCAAATACAGGAACAGAGAGGATGTTTTACAGCATATTAGGCTGCAATATTTCAGAATTTCAAAATTATAATATATACATTCGAATAATTTGATATTCATTCAAACCCACATGTTCTTTTAAAAGTAATATTCAAATGTAATTTTGGCCGATTCTTACAGCACTAAAGGAAACTGACTGCTATTATCTTAAAAATAAAGGGGGGAGAAAAAAAAACTAAAACTGTGTTGCTTCTACGGACCCTACCCATATGGTTACATATCTGTCCCTAACAAAAAAATAAACCATACGTATAGCCTACCCTGTGTAAACATACTATATGACATGCCGTTGCACACACCGACAGTGACACGTCTGACAGTCTGACTCATTGCCCCCACCACCACCAGTAAAACACACAATTGCTTTCTGTGAAGACGCCTTGTCATCTCAACATCCTTGTAGGAGTTCCCTCTCTCTCTCTCTGCCCTGGCAGGACTGACGGTTAATAATAAGCCAAATTCATATGCTCCAGTGGAGCACATCAGCCCCTGTCAAACCCAGCTGGCACCGTGGGCCGTCTGCCTGTTCCGCACACCGACACAGAGCTAAATCGATGGGGCTTGTCAGGGGAGGGTGGGTGGGTGGGGGGGGGGGCATAAAAAGACCCTCAAACCAGATATGACATGATAAAGACGGTGATGCAGGGTTTTCCCTGTGTTGGCAGTGTCATTTTAGCTTGTAAAAGGGGAGCTTGTCAAAAGGAATTGATCCAGACGGTGGGAGTTTAATCCACGACTTATCTTCCGTGTCAGAGAGTGTCTCCGTTTTATCTTCAATATTTTTTTTATTTTTTTTAACCAGACAGGTTGCAATATCTTACTTTACAGAATGTCCATACAACAGTGTCAATTGAGTCAATGAACCTTGAGCAATACTTTCCAATAATTCAAAATACTGTGTTTGTGTAAACCTGTCGTGTACAATTACAGTATTGGGAGTATTTTTTTCTGCAAGGAGATCATGTGCATATGTATTCCTGTATTGTACTAGGGCAACCTTTTTCATACCAGGGCCCAGTATTTATTAAGAATTTGAGCCATGAACCACAATTGAGAACATTTTAGCCCCACAGACCCCAAAAAACTAAAGATTTATTTGCTTTTGTCCACAATTCCAGGCTGGATACAGATCAAAATTACCATTAATCTTCTACATTCTCTAGTTGTATAGACTTGGGCTAATTCAAATGGTGAATATTTTAACTCTTGAGAGTGTAAGCGTGAAACCAAATGGACCCGCAAGGGCAATTAGCGTCATATTTCTTGAACCAACAAACTTGTGGTCGAAAGGTGTCTCTGAGTCGTGGGTTTAAGTCTCGAACCCGACAAGCTTTGCTGCGTGTCAATGCCCTGCGTGTCAATTCCCTGTCTATTTTTATAGATTACAACAATACTTGCCTAGATTTATGAAAGCCTAAGTAAACGAAGCAAAAACACAGGTCATGTACGGGATGTCAGGGGCTTGAAAAAGATAGCTGTTTATTTTTTGACATTTCAGCCATTAGACCTTTGTCAGGACCCTTTTGATTTTCTGCCTTGACCCTTAGTGTACTGAACACGTTTTGATGTTCTAAGCATTATGTTTTAACTATTGAAAAATAGCAGATCTACAAGCTCATAGCGCGCCACCGAGTGGCGCGCTATGAGCTTGTATCTCTGCTATTTTTGAAAAATCGTGAAAACGTGGTGCAAATCTTTGAATATTATTTTATTCAGAAACTAGAAATGTAGACAGGACACAATGGGTTTTAATCAAACCTTGTGCAGTTTGTGATTATTATTATTCTTTGAACGGATCCAGGTGGCCCCCCAGCCGTCCAATGGCAGCGCCAGCGCCTCCACCCCGTCCCGGAAGTCCCAGGCAACCGGTCCGACTCCCAAGGTCCGCAAGAGCGTGGTCAGTCGCATCCACGAGGCGGTGAAGGCCATCGCCCTGTGTCACAACGTCACGCCCGTCTACGAGTCGCACGCCGCCGTCAACGGGGAGCCCGAGTCCGCCGAGGCCGACCTGGACTTCAGCGACGACAACCGCACCTACCAGGCGTCCAGCCCCGACGAGGTACGTCTGGAACTACTGTGGATAATCCTGGCCTCAAGACTTTGTTTAACCCATTGTGTCCTGTCTAGATTTCTAGTTTCTGAATAACATAATATTTAAAGATTTGCACCACGTTTTCACAATTTTTTTCAAAAATAGCAGAGATACAAGCTCATAGCGCGCCACTCGGTGGCGCGCTATGAGCTTGTAGATCTGCTATTTTTCAATAGTTAAAACATAATGCTTAGAACACTGAAACGCGTTCAGTACACTTATGGTTAATGACCAGTGCTACTAAATACTAGATGGTGAAAGCTTCCTAACGTAAGCATATTGACACATCAATGTTGCTGTAGACCAGGGGGTTTTCAACCATTTTTGATCCCAGGGCCCACTATTTTATTCAGCATTTGAGTCACGGACCCCTAAAACTAAAGATTTCTTTTGCTTTTGTCCTCAATTTCAGGCCGGATTTCAGAGAAAACAAAACATACAGAGTCAAACATACAGATCAAAATGACCATTAATCTTCCTCTAGTTGTGTAGACTTAGGGGCTAATTCACATGATGAAATGGACCCTTGCAGGTCGGACCCTTGCAGGTCCATTTGGTTTCATGTTTACACTCTCAAGAGTTACATCTGGTTAACCAACTTTCCTTCATTTACCCTGGGGACCACCTGAAACCCTCTCAAGGACCACTGGTGGTTCCCAGACCACCGGTTGAAAACCCCTGCTTTGGTTCATACAGTATAATAATCTACAAATCAAGGCCATACAAGACTTAAATGGAATTTGGGTACCTGCATGTTTCTCTCTTTCGCTTCCTAACACCCTTAATACTTTAATCGTTGCCACTATATAACCCCCGTTTGTCATAATAGTCATTTCATGGGCCGTGGGTCAAAGGTTATGAACTCCTGTTAAGAGAGGTTAAGCTATTTAATCAGCAGCATCGTTTTTCCTGAGAATTTACGGCTCTAATTGAAGGAAGAATCCAGCGCGATAACGACCTTTAAGGCATTCCCCGCAGCTTCCCTTCCTCTAAACTGTCTCTGTGTAACTCTAGAGCAGTGGTTTTCAACCAGTGGTCCGGGGACTACCAGTGGTCCTTGAGAGAGGGGGGTCCTTTTAAAGGGGAATTCCACCCATTTTCATTTTTTTTGAGTGTACAAATGTGAACCAAATGTCAGAATCTCAGAAAAAGGGAAACCCATTAACATGGTGAAACACATCTTGATCACATATTGTCATCAAGATGTATTTCACCATGTTAATGATTTTTTCTTTTTCTGTGTTTCTAGGAAACACAGAATCCGGGGGAACATTTTTTTTACCATGTCCACACAACATCTCTAAGGTATATTAATGAAAATATTGAAAATAAGTGGAATTCCCATTAAGACATGTGCATGCACACTTGCATTTGCGGGCAATTGAAACAAGTATAGCATATTGAGAAAGATTGTTTAGACAAGTAAATGACAAGACAAAAAAACATACGCCTACTTTTGCCCCAAAAATATTTTAGATGTCAGAAGTGGGGGGACGCCGTCCCCCCTCCACTACACCCCTGTCTACGCAACTATAGAATGTAGAAGATTAATGGTCATTTTGTTCTGTATGTTTTGACTGTTTTGTTTTCTCCAAGTTTTGGGGCCTGTGGGGTTTAAAATGTCATCAAATGGGTGGTCTGTTCAGAATAAACAGTGGTCCCTGGTATGAAAAAGGTTGAAAACCCCCTGCTTTAGAGAGAGGAACGGGAATGTATATGGTGTCCTGCAGAAGCCTGGGGACCAGCCTGTGTGAAAAGTAAAGACACAGTCAGTGAGAGAGAGGGACAGAGACAGAGGACGAGGGGGAAAGGAAAAAGGCGAAGAAAAATAAAAGGTACAAGACTGAGAGAACGATAGAAAGTAAGAGAGGGCCCAGAGTGAAAAGAGAGACAGCAGGAAATAAACGCTAGATAGCCATCTATCTGTATATCTGGAGATGGAGAGAGAGAGACAAGGAAGAAATAAAAAGATAGAGAGACTAGAAGGAATACGGTGGAGGTGATGGTGCGTGTGTATTACGTGTGTGTGTGTCTGTGTGTGTGTGTGTGTGTGTGGGGGTATCTCCATGAACAACCCAGACCAACCCTCTCATCGTCTCTCTCAGAGAAAATTAAATATTGATCACTCTGAGCGCTGCTGCGAGACAATGGAGAGAGAGAGATAGAGCAGAAGAGAGGGGGAGAGAGAGAGAGAGAGCGTGGGGGAAAATAAATAAATATATACATCAAATCAGGGGGAGGGAGGGTCGACGACAAGGCAATTCAAGAGCAGTCTAAATGGGGAAACGGGGATTTATCTTTTGCTACTTTTTTTTTTACACTTCATTTTGACTGCCTATAGGTGGGTGGGGGGGTTGGGGTGGGTGGAGCACGAAAGGTATGCTGCTTACATGAACTCTCACAAAGGCTTTTTAAAGGGGAAGTCCACCCATTTTCAACATTCTAATGTGTCATTACTCATTAGTATACCCTAGAGGTGCTGTATGGGTGGACATGATAAAAAAGTTCCCCCCCATTCTGTGTTCCCAAGAAATGGAGGTCTGAAGAAAACCACTAACATGGTGAAACATGACGATGTCATGACGATGACGTCATGAAGATGTATTTTCACTGTGTTAATGGATTTCTTTAGACCTTTTTTTTTCTGAGAGTGTATGAATGGAACCAAATGAACCTGTCAGGGTTCATTTGGTTGCATTTGTACACTCTCAGAAAAAAGTGAAAATGGGTGGAATTCCCTTTTAACCTCAACCTCAATACATACATGTGTATTGTTTGTTTGTTTTTATTTTTTGTCTCCTATTTTGAATATCTTTTTAGAAATGCCAAGAGACTTTTATATTGCATTTTTTTTACTGACACACTCCACATAGTCATAGGAGGGGGAATCTAGTTGTGCTAATTCAGATGATGAATATTTTAACTCTTGAGAGCGTATACATGAAACCAAATGGACCCGCAAGGGTCCATTTGGTTTCATGTTTACGCTCTCAAAGAGTTAACACCCGGTTAACCAACTTTCCATCATTTAGCCTCGGGACCAGCTGAAATCCTCTCAGGGACCACTGGTGGTCCCCGGACCACTGGTTTGAAAACCCACTGCTCTAATATAATGAGTCCATATTAAGGGGATGAAGCAGGATAGCCCCCCCCCCCCCCCCCTCCCCCCTTAGGTCAAAACCAGGGGTCATCTGACCTGCTGTGTGAACAGACCCCTCCTCTGACCTCTGACCCCTGCGATATCGCCCCCGAGAACATTTGACTGCAGCCTCTAATGGCGGCAGAGACTCATGAACCAGCCGTTTATCATTTTCAATTGGAGGTAATTGGATATTGTTATCTCGGCATTGAGTACGAGGTCCGTATAGGTACGATTGGAAGGGAATTGCTAGCAGTGTTGTTTTTTGGCAGGCATTTTTTAGATTTAGTCAGTCTCGTTTTAGTCACATTTTAGTCATTTGGACAAAATGCTTAATTAGGCATTAGTCACATCATGTTGTCATTTCTATCCTTGATAGTTTTAGTCTAGTTTTAGGTGGCGGGTCGGCAACTCAGAGGTTTTACCGGTAGTCAGTTTTTTGGATTTTTTGGAAAATCACAACCTTTAGTCCCATGTTAATAATTAAAGAAATTAAATGAAAACATGTATTTAAACTACTTTAATGAAGTCAGAGTATAATAATTTAGATTTAGTCAGTCTTAGTCTTATGGACGAAAGGCTTGTTTATTTTAGTCACATTTCAGTCATTTCTATTCATGCTAGTTTTAGTCTAGTTTTAGTCAACATCCTGAAAAGGCTATTTTAGCTTGTCAGTTTTAGTCTTAGTCCTGAAAAAGAGGTGCTGACGAAGTCATTTTAGTTCTAGTCAGGAGTGACGAAAACAACAGTGAATGTGCTAGAATGCGTGAGTCGTCATTATCACCTCCAGGCAGCGTTTTATTATTTTTGAAAGATGGAAGCCGAACTTATTGACTATATGGAACGTTTTCTTCATACATCCTCCTCCTAACATCTGGAATTTACTATTTAGATGCACTTAACAGGCTTCTAGTCTATTGTAAAACCATCCCAAAGCATCCCAAAATGAATTCCAACCCTAAGAATGTGGCCCTCATATTGCAGATGACATTAAGCAGGGGGGAGAATTTAACTATTAGGGATCCATTTTCATCACGCGATGCTTTAGGTGCCGTTAATTTTAACAGGCAGTCGCTGCCATGTTGATATAGATGATCGCCGGGACGTCTCCCGGACGCTATCGAAATGATTGATTGGGTTGTTTAAACTGCTCTGCCACTGTCGTAAAGTAGTCACGGCCAGTCTCCTCTGTTACTGTTGTAATGCCGTGATTCACATACAGTTTGTATTGAAGTTGACACGGCTTTAAATAGTTCCCGTGGAGCTGATAAAGTAGATTGAAGAGCATGGGTTTCATTTTAGATCCTGTGTGTGTGCGTGCGCGCGCGCGTGTGTGTGTGTCTCAGGGGCGGATGTAACATGTCGCATTTTGGGGGGGGGAGAGAACATGTTGGAGGGCAAGACGAAATGGTATGGTTGCGGCTTCATCGCCCGTGGCGCTTCGCGCCACAGGCGATGAGGCCGCCCCCATACCATTTTCGGTTACAGGACTTTTATTACGCAGTTAAGCACGGACCGCTACGTCATTGTGCTACGGTAACCGGAAATGGATCAGTGCTCGATGTATAAACCTGCCTGCCGTCGCAGCCGTTCCTACTACGGCAGAAGGTGCGCTCTCACGTTGTGTCTACAACGCCAGTACCGCACGAGTAGGAGCTGCTCTGTATACTCTGGATGCGTTGTGTGAATGTATGAACTCTGCTCTGCCAATCACACTAGCCTAGTAGCCTAAACAAATTCACTAAAATGGTCCACAAACTGCCCAAAAGTAAGATCTCACAATGTTCTCAGACCAATGATCTGTCTAATGCAATACTAGCAAGTGTAGGTTTTTTTTTTCTGTCTACATCAGTTTTGCATTGAGTCCCCTACTAACTATTAAAATCGTGGATGTTGCCATCGGTAGATAAGTTTTCTACTGCCCTGAGATGTGATTGACAATGACATCAGTGTGAATACACCAGTCATGACACCGCTCTCCTTTCTTTCCTTTCTGATGAGTCCGATCCGACACAGCCACGGGTAACACGCTGTTTGGATTTCCAAAACATGCCGTCCATCGGCTCGTTTAATTATTTGTTTGCCAAGATTAGACTACGTCTCTCTATTGTATATGTAGTCTTAAGTGCCTGCTGCTGCTGGTCAGGTGGACGGGTAACCATAAAACTAACCATCCAGTGCGCACAGACGGAGTTGTAAACTCCGTTCACTTCCTAGAGCTAGTCTAATGGCGGATCGCCTACATAAACTTCTATTGAGAATGGGACACCTTCAGTGAAAACAATGCATTTCCAACTGCAGTAACAGCGCGTTTCACAGCGAGTTTCTGACCCCTCAATGTCGCAGAACTACTAGATGAGGGGAAAGTTAAATAAATAAATAAATAAATAAATAAATAAATAAATGGTTCGGGATCATTAATATTCGTTCGCGTGGCGACCTTAGCGGCCGAGTGGTTCGAATCCCGAGCTTTATACAGCTTGTTTGGCAAGCAATAACAACATTGATACCATTTGACATGCTGTTATTAAACATATACTGTTTTAGGATAACACAAATAGCTTCAGCAGCTCTTTTCAATACTGCCCATGCCCAAGCCCAAGTGACAGCATGTTAGCTAACGAGCAATGGTTGTCTGTGTTTACTGTTTATGTTTGACACGTGCTGTAGGCTGAATAGACGCCTCATCGGTGTCACCATGGGAACCAAAACGAGGTGGGGACCCGTCACCGACGGGTACTGTGCTTAATGATTTTGGCTGCTACGGCGATTGCGTCATAGCCGACGTAGTTCCTGTACGGCAGTGGTCTCAAACTGCCGGCCCGCGGGCCATTTCCGGCCCCCGAGAGGATATTTTGTGGCCCCCACCTTAATATGAACGTTTAATATTAATGCGGCCCGCGACGGCCGCGAGTTCCCCGTCAAATTCCGACCAGGCAGCCCAAAGCATTTGCGGGAGAACAGTCTGTTACTATTGACTGCTCATTACTGAGATCCTGTTTAAAGCCCGCCTACTGGCTTTGCTATTTGCACAGAATAGCAAAGAGGAACCGGATCTGCACCCTGAAACACGCCCCTCCCCCCGTGCAGTTTAGTTCATTCTGTCGCTGAACTGTCAATCTGAGGAAATGCAATGACGCCATTGGCTGCAGTACGGGCGAGATCCTGTCATGGCGTCTCTCTAACCACCGCTCCGTGTTTACAAACACACGTAGGGAAAAGAAAACTTTGCCTTTTTACCAAGGACTGCGTTCGGTTTGGTAAATAATGACAGCGTAGCAGTTTTCTAAAGCCCGATACGGGCGGATGCATGGCTTATAAAGCAGCACGCTGAGCTAAGGTGAGTAGCCTAAAACGAGCTGTTGTGTCCCCCTTGCCCGTAGTGAACGGTGTTGTCGTTGCTCCAGGGCAGGCTTACATCTGCGCTGGATAGAATCATAGCCATCTAGTAGAAAAGTTGCGACATTGTGGGGTCAGAAACCGAAAGTGCTGAATTATTTTCAAAGCCCCATTGCGCGACCACTGCAGACAGCATTGCCAGCAAAGATGAGACGTCGCGCAACTGGGATATAGTTTTCAAAGAGGCTAGCGCAAATAAATAAAAGCCTATTTAGGCACGTGTAAAACATGACAACTATTGGGAAACCAATGCTGCTAGTTGGGCTTCTGATGGTCTACTCTAGTGTCATGTTTGCAAGACTAGTTTTTGAGTGACACTGACAAACTATATTTTTGATTTTATTTGTTTTATGGTGCTGCTTTGTAGTGGCTGTATAAGTTCAAAAAAGCTGTAGTTGGCTTTGTTAGGAATATAAATTGATAGCTAAAGTAAAGATTTTGTTACTGCTTCCTTATTGGTTGTAATTCATGCCATCACAATCAAATCAGAGCCACTTTGTTGATGGGTTGGCTGGTCCGGTTATTTTGTATTGTTTGTAGGTTCTATTGTCCAGTAAATAGTTCATTTAATATTGTTCAGTTATAGTTATTATCATAATCCTATTATGTGCTACTGAATGAAACAGATAGCACAGTGGTATATCAAAGGAAGGAAGGAATAGAAATAGAAAGGAATAGAAATATTATTATAGAAATGTTATTTTTGTTTTTTGTGCGACACAACACCACCTATGCACACACTCTTTATCCCACATTGGTGAGTCTGAATCTACTTAAATTTAAGTGAAATGAAGGCGAAAATGGCGAAAAAATAGGCTTGAAATGGCAAAAAAAACGTTTGTCCATGTGACGCGCTGTGGCTGCGGCCCGGCCTCAACCAGGCTCTGCTTCTAGTGGCCCCAAGGCAAATTGAGTTTGAGACCCCTGCTGTACGGGTTGCCGTAGTGAAAACTGGGGAACTTAAAGTCCCTAGTAGCAGTAGTAGTGTTTCACATCATTTTAAATATAAGCACTTTAATTTCTTGGGTATCTTGGGTTGTTTTGGATGCCATCATGTTTGGTGGGGCAGTCAGGGCATTTAGGGGGGCATTGCACCCCCCCCCCCCATGCCCATGCCTAGATCCGCCCCTGGTGTGTCTGCGTGTGTGTGTGCGCACGTGGGCACCCGTGTGTGGGTGTAGACACGTGTGTGTGACTCTACCTCGCTCTCTGTTAGTGTTTTTAGGAGAAATGCTGCCGTGTGTGTGTGTGTGTGTGTGTGTGTCTGTGTCTGTGTGTGCGCGAGTGAGAGGATGTGTCTCAGTGTGCTGCCATCTCTGTGCGCAGCACACATACGCACGGATCGGGATAATGACACACAGATGTGTGTTAAGCAAATATAGGCAGCCCTTTTACAGAGCTCAAAGGGGGGAGTGGGGAGAGAAATGATGGGGTATTAGCAGGAAGTTCCAATTTGTAGGTCAGGAGTATAATAACAACCTTTGAGTGAGCAAATTGAAAATGAAGCCATTGAGAATGGAGTGGTGTGCAGCTGAACGCTCACTCGGGGGGCCGCCGGTTCCTGCTGAGGGAGAAGAAGCAGAGCGGCCGGGGGGAAAGGCAACAAAAAAACACACTCATCTGGAACTGAATGGGAAGAGAGCTGATTTACGCCTGTCGGTACGATGGTGTCGTGCTACCGATTAATTGCCCGATCACCGTTGTATGGGAGAATTTGATTTAAAAGGGAATTCCACCCATTTTCAACATTTTACATTAATGATGGTGAGATGGAGATGGTGTGTGGATATGATAAAAAAGTTCCCCACATTCTGTTGTTTCTTAGAAATGGAGGTCTGAAAACAATCATTAACGTTTGGTTGTACAATGCAATTGTGACTTCTTTTCATGCAAAGTTTAGTAAAACGTGGAGGTCTTAAAGTCCTGAGTTTTTGATTGTTCTGTACCAGGTTTGTGATCTTGGCCAAAAAGTAAATGTCCAGTCCACTCAAAACACATACAGTATTTTTGTAATACATGATATTTTTTGCAATATATTATTACAATTATGTTTATACCAAGGGAAGGTTTAATTGGCTTAGTAAATACATGTTTACATACAGTACAGTACCTGGAATTTACATTGATGACATGACATCACAGCTGTTCTTGAGGCACTCCTGATTAGTTGACCTAAAACATTTGTGAAGTAAATGGTTATATTATATTTAACAATGGAATGTTAAATATAATGTGAACAATAACACACACAATGTAGTCTCTCGATTGTGACTCACTCAATTCCCCTTCAGGTGTGAGTATACAATGGACAAGTCTTTTTTTTGCTCTTCTTTTCTCCAGTGGGGAAAGGAGATAGTCATTTTGAATACACACTTGTTTCATCCTACAACTTTCTATTAGACCTTAGATGGTCTCTCCACTGGGGAAAAGAATGTCTTGTATTTTCTGTTGTTACACGTTGACATTTGCATGGCAAGTGACTTGACACACTATGGGAGTAACAGTATTCCTATACTGAACGGTTAAACAAAGGTTATGCTTCACACCTCTCTCACCCGGCTGTGAGAGAGGTGTGAAGCACAACCTTTGTTTGTCGAAATAACAACTTCTAAATTTTCTACACTTCCTTCTAAATATGTACATCCTTGAAAGTTACGTACTTCAGATGTTTAAATAATGAAACCAAATGGACTTCATTTTAATACTCTCAAGAGTCCTGACTCATCAATGCAACATTTCTTTTTGGCTGTGGACGGCCCACATAACGAGCACTTCCAGTGATCCGATTAGTATGTTTTTGCCTTATTTATGCTAATTGTTGCACAAACAAGTATAAACCAGGATTACAAAGAGCTCAAAGGTCTAATCCTCTTGTCTATAAATCAATGTGTGTGCAATGTACATTTATGTGTATGTATTGTATGTATGTACTGTTTTTTTTTTTTTTTTTTTACTATGTGTGTGTCTGTATGTGTGCACTGTTCAGGTAGCCTTGGTGCAGTGGACAGAGAGTGTTGGTCTGACCCTGGTGAACAGAGACCTGGCCTCACTACAGCTGAAGACTCCGTCTGGACAAGTTCTCACCTTCTTCATCCTGCAGATCTTCCCTTTCACCTCTGAGAGCAAGAGGATGGGGATCATTGTCAGGGTACGCTTCTTTTGACATCCATGCAAGGTCCTTTTGATCCTTGAGTCACAGGGCTTTATTTATTTTTTTGTGTTTTGCTTTTGGGTGTCATGATTAAGATTGCATGACTGTATACACGTGTTTATGAAATCTTATTTTGGGATATATCTTATTTGATTTCAGGAGGAGTCAACTGGAGACATCACATTTTATATGAAGGGTGCTGATGTTGCCATGGCGAGCATTGTGCAGTATAATGACTGGTTGGAAGAGGAGGTACGAGCATTGTATCACACCATGCCATGGTTTGGCTCTTGCCCTTTTTTAGCCCAAGTCCTCCCTGGTGCTTCTGGGGTTAGGGTTAATGTAACCCTAACCCTAAACACAGAAGCACCTGGGACCAATAGCCCTCAAAGAACTTTCTGCTGCTGTGGTGGGACTAACATATTAAAAAGTAGCGTTGGCGTAGAGCTACATTTTGCAGCAACAAGTGCATTTTTCTCATTTCGGTAATTCCATTACAATGGCTACTTCATTTGGAAATAGCCAACAACTTCAGAGGATTTAAGTTTTTTTTTTTTTTTATTATTATTATGACTTCTACTCTCAATGGTGACCACCAGGATTCCAAATGGGGCCTTATATGTACAAATGGTAACAAATGTACTCACAAAGTACTCATCATCTATTTATTTAATTGAATTATCACTGATGATTTGACAGTGTAGATAAATATTGGGTCTGTGACCTAATTAAATCCCGTATCATACAGGGGTCATTGACAGTAAAAGGCTTGCAAACCACTGTTACAGCGCACAGTAATATCGATATACTTGCAGCGATGAAATAATGAATAAACCCCAAGAGCATATTCAATTATGGCAGTCATTACTCTCGCCATGTCCAATAATCTCAGTAACCAATCATAGAGATCAACAGGCCACAGCCAACCACTGGGTTTGGTGGTGGAAGGTCTAGCGTGTGTATGTTCATAATTATATTGGCATTATCGAGTCGATTACCACCGGGGGGCTGCTTTTGATTTAATTACTGACCTAGATAAAGTTGAAGTAATTACAGTATGTCATATTAATGAACAATGGCGCTAATGATGAACCACTGGCTGTAATATCCCCTACTGTCACGTTAGCCAGCGCTACAGCAGCCAGCCACGCTTGTCAATAACCAATCAGCACGGCCGTTTCAACCCCTATTGGCTTTTCATATCAAAAAAATAAACCTCCATCCATTCATGCCTGGATTTTTATAGTGTGTCATGAACATTGCCAGAGGCCAATTGATTTTTCTTGGTGTTGATTTGACAATGTACAAATGCTACTGTTGATGATGCTGTACTGTACGTGTGTGTGTGTCTGCCCATAGTCGGCCTCAATTTAAACTCATTTATTTTAATGAAAGTTTATCAAAGCATGTATTTGGCTGTGTTTTTTTAGTTTCTTTTTTCCCACAATTATGTGCTTGCTATGACTCAGTTCATTATTTATTTTTATTGCATTGTCATTTCCGGTAAATTGGATACATTTTGTAAATTACATCTTCTACTTGAGTACTTGTTTTACAAGATCACAATGGGTCCCAATGCAATTAATCTTCGAATGTATAAAAAGGTATAAATGAGGCTGTATTGTTGTAATATTTTCTTCTCCTGTGTCTCAGTGTGGAAACATGGCCAGGGAAGGTCTCAGGACGCTGGTGGTGGCCAAGAAATCTCTGTCTGAAGAGCAGTATCAAGATTTTGAGGTAACAAATGAAGCATCTCATTCTTGACATCATATCACTATCCATCGTCTTTTTTTGTCCTTCCTCTTCCTCTCAGAAGTTCTCTTGAGTTCACTCTGAGCAGCACCCTATCAAATAATCCCACTCCACGCACAAGATGGAGATGGACCAAAAGTTCCATTTTTAATCATATCATATAACCGAGCACACCAGTCTATAGACTGGAACCGTCTAATGAGAAACTATTTAGGAAATTTCCGGATGGGACGTCATCCAAACCACCATTTTAGTAGATGGGATCATAACTCTTGATCTACGTCAGTGCATCCAATTCTAAGCAAAGATTATGTTTTCACGGCCAGAATTTTATGACACTGCATTGTTCACCACATACTTGTGTTGATGACATTGTATATGATATACATACTGTACTCTCATTTTTACCAGAGGGGTCAATGTTGTGCTGCGTTCTTTGCTTGTAAATCAGTTATTTTCAGCATGCAATACAATTACGCAGTGAAGCATAAATTCATGTCTAGTTCACACTAGCCGTGACAAAGCGACATCCTACAAGCCATTTTCAATAGAAGCCAATGATAAATCTATAAACTGACGCTCGGCACACGACAAGCTGCGAATGGTTGAGTTGGCCTTAACTTTCCTCTTATGCAACAATTCCCGCTTGTAAAAAAAAAAAAAAAAACGCGACACTCTTGTCAGGCGAGAGTCTATATCCTGGTCCCTGAGAGGATTCCAGGTGGTCCCCAGCTAAATGACGGACAGTTGTGGACCCCTATAGATCTGTAACTCTCGAGAGCGTTAAAATGAAACCAAATGGACCCTCACAGGTCCATTTGTTTTCATTTTACGCTCTCAAGATATTTAAACATCTGAATTACTTATGTTCAAGAATCTACATGATTAGACAATGTAGAAGAATTGTTATTAGACCAATGTTATGCCAGTTATCTCTCCTAAATTGTGGACAGAAACTTAATTGCTTTTGGGCCCGAGAGACTAAACTCAACATCAAATGCTGAATAAAGAATAAAGGTTTAAAACCACTGCTTTACATTATTTTTGTTTGTGCCATCCTACGCACACAGACGCATGCTTTATGAGGACAATGTCAGTGTTGAGCAAAACTTCAGTGGGCGAGGTTGTTTTTTTTTTTTGTTTACTGTGTGAATTATGAACGTAGTTGTGCTTCGGTACAATGAGCCCCTAACATGTACTGTATGTTCCTCCTCTTTTGCACTACAGAACAGATACAACCAGGCCAAGCTGAGCATCCATGACCGCGCCCTGAAGGTAGCAGCTGTGGTGGAGAGTCTGGAGAGGGAGATGGAGCTGCTCTGTCTAACAGGAGTAGAAGACCAGCTGCAGGCCGACGTCAGACCCACCCTGGAGCTGCTCAGGAACGCTGGCATCAAGGTAAACCACCAGTCAAACCTACACAACACCACAGCAACGTTTGCTTACAGTCAGTGTTGTAGTGGGACTTTTTGAAGTGGGGGGACGACTCTTAAAGGGGAATTCCACCCATTTTCATTCCATGTTAATGGAAAATCATTAACTTGCCCACACAAGATGTTTAAGGTATATTATTGACATATTAACACAAATGAGTGGAATTCCCCTTTAGCACACGTGCATGCACACTTGCATGTGCATTTGCGTGCACCTGCGCAACACACACAGACACGCTATTAAAACAAGTATAGCATATTGAGAAAGATACAATGCCTAATTGTATCCATAAAAGTAAATGACAAGACAAAAAAACATAGGCCTACTTTTGCCCCAAAAAGATGTGAGAAGTGGGGGGACGCCGTGATCACCACAAGCCCCCAGTGCTTGTAGATCTCTCAAGCTATACTCTATGGCTCTGGTTACATGGAGACACACAGCTATATGTCTCCGTAAAACCTTGCTCTACCCATTTCTTTTTTCAATGAGAAAATGCTCAGTGGATTGAGTCAGTGTGCACGTGAGTTAATTGCGTTAAAATAATCAGATTAATCAACAAAATTAATTTAACTAATTACCTTGTCATTTTCAACAGCCTTAGTTTAAATATAATTAACTATTAAGAGAGTAAAAAATATTTTTTCCGCTCTCAAGAGATACGGATCTATAAGGGTCCATTTTGTTACAGACTGTCTATCATCCTCTCAGGGACCCCTGTTCTAAGGGGACAATCAAGTCAAATCAATGGTATCCTTTTGTTACGTGGACTCGCTCAATGTCCTCTTGTATACATTGTGTTACTGTGGCGGTTGTATAACTCCATATTCATTTCTATTCCGCTAAGATCTGGATGCTGACAGGAGATAAGCTGGAGACGGCCACCTGCATCGCTAAGAGCTCACATTTGGTGTCCAGAAATCAAGACATCCACGTCTTCAAACCGGTATGTTTTGTCCTATAGTTGTCCACCAATCATTTTCCAGTTTGAGACAATATGTGGTCTTAAACATTTGTATTAATCATTTAAGCCTCATTTCATATTTGTGGCAAATAGCAGATGCAGATTTTGCTCTTATGACATGCATGTTATTCAGAGGGTGGTTTGGTAGTAAGATAACAAGGCTCTGTACTGTGATTTCTGATGGATGATTATCTCTCGGGAAGGTCTCCAACAGAGGAGAGGCCCATCTGGAGCTCAACGCCTTCAGAAGGAAACATGACTGTGCTCTGGTGGTCTCTGGAGACTCCTTAGAGGTACTCCAACACAACACAACACAGCACATGTGTCACACAACACAACACAACACAGCACAGCACAGCACAGCACAGCACAGCACAGCACAACACAGCACAACACAGCACAACACAGCACAACACAACACAACACAACACAACACAACACAACACAACAGTTGTTCTCGTCAACGAAAACTAAAACGAAATGTGTTCGTCAACGACCATTTTTCGCGGGACGAAAACGAGACTAGACTAAACGAAAAACATGTGTATAAACAATAACTGGGACTAAATTAATATGCAATTTCGTTGACTAATAAATACTAGACGAAAATGTAGTTGACAAAATAAAAACTAATCTAAAATCTATTGTCATTTTCGTTCACGAACGAAGACGACACGAAATATATTATTATAATAATCGTATCTCTTTTTTGCGGAGTATTTGCTATGAAGTCACGTTGTGTTCGGAAGTGCACGTCGGGGCTGTCCGGGAGCACAGTCGCCTATCACTTAGTATATACTAGGCATTGTGATCACTTCAGCGTGGCTGTAACCGAACACACCCTCCCTCCACAAATCCTCCTCCACCTTTTTGGTGCTCCGCACTGAGCGCAGCAGCACCAAGAAGGCTCTGCAACTAACAAAACTATGAGACACGCGACAGAGATTTTACTCATACTTTATGGTCGAATCCTTTCACACAAAACAGCACGCTTTGCACGGGATTGGGATAAAGAGAAGAGAAGATTTATGGAAATATTTTCACTAAATCGATGTGGACAGGGACAATACTTTATGCTTGTTCACAACTAGCGCCGTTGTGCGACGTCTCATCTTCGCCGAAAATGCTGTATACATCAGTGGTACGGGGACCACCAGTAGTCCTTGAGAGGGTTCCAGGTGGTCCCCGGCTAACTGGTGGAGACTTGATGTAACTCTTTGAGAGCGTAAAAATGAAACCAAATGGACCCGCATGCTCACACTTGTTGTTCTTGTTGTTAAGCAACTTGTTGTTTAGCTCCATCATTTTACACTGATGGGGCTACAGCATTTCCAGTGAAGATGAGAGCTAGATTACAAACCTGAAGAGAAACCTCAGGATTTAGCATAAAGCAATCAGCCTGTCTGCTGCTGGTTGTAGAATGTAACGCTACATCAACGTTGTGTTGTTGAGTGACAGTGTTAGCTTAATGTTAGCAACGCAAAGCGGAATAGATTATAGACCGATTTACGCAAACTCCGTTCACTTCATGGGATCAGTCCAATGGAGGCTCATACATAGACTTCTATTGAGAAGAGACAACAAAAAGGGACAACCGAAAGTTACGGAATGCATTGGAGTCTATGGGCTCGTGCGAGTACATGAACCACGTGACCAGGCTGTTTTCTGCCCCATCAATGTCGCAACTCTTCTGGGCAGATCAGACCTGCCCACAACTTAGTTTGGCCAACTTGAGATCGTGTTTTGACATTGAATGAATTGAACACACATTATATTACACATTGCTGGTGGGGAAACTATGATTTCAAAATTCAGTTGGAATGCTAGTTTAGCCTATTTAAAGGGGATTGCCATTATTATACCTTAGAGATGTTGTGTGGACATGATAACCCCCCCCCCCCCCCCCCCCCCCCCCCCCCAGTGTTCCCTAGAAATGGAGGTCTGAAAAAAAATCATTAACATGCTGAAACACAATTTGATGACATCAAGTTGTGTTTCACAATGTTTCTCCAGTGATTTTTCTTTTGGGACCTTTTTGTGAAACAAATGAATACTAGCGGGTCCATTTGGTTCCACTTGTACACACTCTGGATCCCAGGGGTCCTTCAGGAAATTCCAGGAGATCCCCTGTTAAATGATATATTGGAACCAATTGGAGACTAAATTGTCAGACTAAAACTAGACTAAAATGACAATAGTTTTAGTCGACTAAAACTAAACTAATAAAATCATGGTTTCATGGACTAAAATAAAAACTAAAATGATTTACTTTTCGTCGACTAAAACTAGACTAAATAAAAAAAGGACGAGTTAGACTAAATAGGATAAAAACTAAAACCGGTGATTAAAAGTGGACTAAAACTGAAACTAAAATTAAAAATCGCAGACTAGAACAACACTGCACAACACAACACAACACAACACAACACAGCACAGCACAGCACAGCACAGCACAGCACAGCACAGCACAGCACAGCACAGCACAGCACAGCACATGTGTCGCACAACACAACACAACACAACACAACACACAGCGATGATGCCTAGGTCAGTGGTTTTCAACCTTTTTCATCCCAGGGACCACCATTTATTCAGCATTTGAGCCACGGACCATCAATTGAGGATATTTTAGACCCACAGACCTCCAAAGCTAAAGTTTTATTTTGCTTCTGTCCATGACCATTAATCTTCTAGTTGTGTAGATTTGGATGAATATTTTAACTCTTGAGAGTGTGAAAATGAAACCAAATGGACCCGCAAGGGTCCATTTGGTTTCATTTTTACGTTCTCAAGAGTTACATCTGGTTAAACAACTTAGCTGGGGACCACCTGGAACCCTCTCAGGGACCACTGGTGGTCCCCGGACCACCTGTTGAAGCCTAGAGAACCAGATGAGGAGCAAAGAGAATAAAATGTATTGTACTCCATGCATGGCCAAAAAAATAATACTGAAGTTCATCCGAGGCCTTAACGTAAGGGACAAAACAAAGACAAAACAGACATATCGGGGTGTGCGCGGGCATGTGTGTACGCACAACTTTTCCCCCATTTTGACCTGGCAATATAGATGAACGTTTGCTCTGAAAGAACATATAGTATTCAAAGATTTGTGCTGTGTTTTCACGTTTTTCCCCCCGAAATATTTTTTTCAATAAAATTTAAAACACCCCGTGCAGCATGGGTTAAAATATGCAATATTACACTAACCAGACCGACAGTGTTGAACTTTGTTCCATGTTGTTCTCCCAATAATGCATGGTGTTAACGCTGTGTTCTGACAGGTGTGCTTGCGGTACTACGAACACGAGTTTGTGGAACTGGCGTGTCAGTGTCCCGCGGTGGTCTGCTGCCGTTGCTCCCCCACTCAGAAGGCTCAGATCGTCAAGCTTCTCCAACAACACACATCCAACAGAACTTGTGCCATAGGTAAGCTCTCTCTGATCGATCTCTCTCTCATACAGTACACACACACTCACACACGCAAGAAGAGAAATGTGTAGGTGTTATTACCTTGTGTGTCCACATGATGGCAACCAGAGCTCATCTTTTAGATGCTGTTGCTTTGGAACTACCCACCAAAACTATCATCCATTTATACTACTGTAAATGGATGATCAAATGCATGACTTTTGGACTAAATTACTTATTCCACTAGACCTAAGACCACACATACTGTAGACCATTTTTATGATTTTGTCCAGAATGAAAATGAGTTTCTGAGGTAAGTCATTTTCAAAGATATTTCAAGTTAAAGGGCTTAAATTTAAAATGATTTGAAACACTACTACTGCTACTAACTAACTGCAATTGTGGCACCACTAAACCAACAACATTTCATCATTGAAAACAGAAAACTCTCTGAGTCAGAGCTTTTGCTTTATGCATGCACTAAAGGATGTAAATGAAAATGGTATTGGGGTCGCTTCGTGCCACGGGCAATGAAGTCGCCCTAATGCCATTTTCGCCTGGCCCCCCAATTGGGAAATGTTACATCCGGACCTGCTGCATACTGTAGCGTTTCGTTAGCTTTTGTCTGACCTGCTGCTTTTCTGCTCTGTGACAGGTGATGGAGGAAACGATGTCAGTATGATCCAGGCTGCGGACTGTGGTATTGGAATAGAAGGAAAGGTATAACTAATCTATCTTTAAATTCACAGAATGTCTGTCCCTGACCATAAAGGTTGAATGTGGCGAAGTAATGTTTCTGTCCGACGTCAGCAACATTTTAATTATATGGCAGCTTACTTCAACAGAATAAAATCTGGGATTTAATCAAATAATACAGCTTAAAAAAGGTTGAAGTTGTGCAACATTTTGCTTTGTCATGAACGACCACTTCGGCTATCATCATCTTCTAATAATCCTTCTGTCTGTAGGAGGGGAAGCAGGCATCGCTGGCTGCAGACTTCTCCATCACTCAGTTCAAGCACATCGGCCGCCTGCTGATGGTCCACGGCAGGAACAGCTACAAGCGCTCTGCTGCACTGGGCCAGTTTGTCATGCACCGAGGCATGATCATCTCCACCATGCAGGTACCCACACCTATCCATTAAATCATTCTGTACTGTACTTGTGGGGTTTTAAGTTTCATTTGAAAAATAGCAGGCGTTCACAGCTCATAGCGCGCCACAGAGTGGCGCGCTATGAGCCATGAACGACTGCTATTTTTTGGGGGAGAATGTGAGAATGCAGCACAAATCTTTCAGTATGTTCTTTCAGAGTGAATGTTTTGTAGAATCTACAATGTCAGGACGAACATTATTTTTCTGTG
The DNA here is from genome assembly GCA_039105355.1 of Benthosema pterotum. NCBI lineage: Eukaryota > Metazoa > Chordata > Actinopteri > Myctophiformes > Myctophidae > Benthosema > Benthosema pterotum. Next base: position 14,776,357 of record CM076970.1, read on the forward strand.
AATGACCAGATTCGTCACTGTTCTTTTTTTTCCCTCACAGGCTGTCTTCTCCTCTATTTTCTACTTTGCCTCTGTTCCCTTGTACCAGGGCTTCCTGATGGTTGGGTATGTGTGCCTTACAGAACACTCAGTCATGCACATGTAGTAGACATTGATAATGGTCTATTTGACTTGATAGAGCCATTGCTTCTGATCATTTACTAGTCTAACAAAGAATTAAAATGGGAATGTATGTAAAGGTTCACAGGGCCAGCATGACAGGCTAGTACAAAGAAATCTGTTCTGAGATGGATTTAGATTACTAGCTATATCTACTATATCAACGTTTGCGTTCCCTATTTGTCAACTCTCTTATTACACTCTTATGTATTTCTCTGCAGCTATGCCACCATCTATACCATGTTTCCAGTATTCTCTTTGGTCTTGGACCAGGATGTGAAACCAGAGATGGCTTTGCTCTACCCTGAGCTTTATAAAGACCTTACCAAGGTATGATAAATATGTACCACTCTATAAACTACAGTATACTATACATATAGTACCAGCTTAGTTAGTGGCCTTGTGGTTAGGGCGTTACGCATCTTGAGATTATAAGGTCACGCGTTCAGTCCAGGCCAAGTCATTGAGCTTTTACCCATTAGAACAGAGAAGGTGTTTCTGTGTCAGGGAAAAAAACAGAAGACACTAGTTTCAGTTTCCATGTACAAACATTTGTGTAAGAAAGAAAAGATGACAATTTAATAAGAATAAAATAAACAATGTAAATTCTCCATGCCATACACAATTTTCACAAAAAAATAAAATAAAATAGCTGAGTCATGAATAGTTAACGTGTTGCATTTAATAATTATTTTTCTTTTTTTTTATAGGGGCGGTCCTTATCTTTCAAGACTTTCCTCATTTGGGTATTGATCAGTATCTATCAAGGTAACAATGTATCCTCATTGAAGTTATTTATTTAATGTATTCGGTTCCTTATAAATGTGTACACTGGTTTCAGAGAGAAGACAGAACTTCAAAGGGTGTACAATAGCACAGTGTTTGTTTATGCTGGATTGTGTTAGAGAAATGAGACTAACAGGTGTCAGCCATGTGCGCAGTGAGTCTTCGGGGTTGTAAGCACCCTCAGGCCTATCCTGTGTTTTGAACAGGCTGGTAAATGAGCCTTAGCCACTGGCCAAAAAACAGCCGTAGACTTTGACCACGTCTGGCTAATTTCTCAGTTTTACCAGCCAGTTTGGCAGGTACCAGGCAGGGCCTTGTTCAGTGCCGCTATTCTGAAAAAATGAAATCCCACTTGGGTGGTAAAGTAGTGGCCGGTAGATGATGAACTCTACTAACTGGCAGATGAGTTTCCACTCCTGCTTATGAAAGATTGTTTAATCTTATTCAAAATCAACTGGAGAGATTGCGACGCTAGTGTACAAAGCAGCTTAGCCTAAATTCAGCTACCTGAATTCCTCATATTTTACTGCTCTTTAATACCATAGTACCCCCCCTGGCCCCCCGCAAAAACTCCCAGACGGTCCCTTTCTCAGTAGCTTGGGTTTCCGAACGTCATCCGCTGTTACATGCAGGCTTTTGTCCGTTCAGTAAATCGATATTTCTGTAATCGCTAAGCCATGCAGCGTGTGAGAAAGATCTATGTTCCTGCTCAAGCATGACTTCCTGACAGCTCTAGTTTTTTTTTTAATTAAAAACTAATACCGGGGTCCAATGAAAGAAAGAAGAAATACCAGGAGAAGATATGAGAGTTGAGAGAATGACAGCGAGGGGAAGAGGAGGAAAATATTACCCCCACCCACCCACCCACCCACCACCACACACCATGATCCACTTTAATTTATTACAGAGTTTAACTCTCAGGAATGCAGTTTGTATGAAGGGCTGTATGAAAAGCCAATTATGTGATCAGTTATAGACTATTAAGCTCAATTTGCGTTATGACTAAATGAATGGGGCCTATCAAAATACAGTAGGCGCCTCCAGAATGAGTGAGTGGCTCCTTGCTTTCATGGGACGTCTGCAGGGTTGGGACCACACTGCGGTGCATTGTGTCCTGTCTTTTTACTCCTCTCATAAATGTTGTTGAATCAATCCTTATCTCCAGACAGGCATTCATCCTTCATTCAAAAGATCCAAAAAGTTAGCTGTCTGTCTACTGTAGAATAGACTGTGGCCAACTTCAACGCGGTTCAAACCTTCTTTTCCCCCCTCTTATGCAGTGATAGGGAATATTCTGAGAATTTGGTCTTAAAGTTTTGATAGTTTTAGACGTATACATGTACCATATACTTGCATTTTATTTAACATTTATTGATGACTTAATACGCTTTTACATTGCTACATTAATTCCCAGATGACAAAAAAATGGAAAAAATACCAGAAAAATAACAAAATGCAGAAACACCTGTTTCTGACACAAACAGACATCTAACAGACATCTAACGTTTAGACGCAATCTTGACCAAAAAAAACACTCCATGGAATATACAAATATCTTCTGGGGCAATTTCCCCCAAAACACAGACATAACAGTTAGTGAATTCATGCTGGTTTCATCATCTCTTCTTCCCTCAAGCTTTTCTAAAACACATTTGCTTCTGTTTATGTTGGTGGTTTGGTTGACACACACACACACACACTTCCTCTGGCGCCTCCAGGTGGTATCCTGATGTACGGCGCCCTGGTGCTGTTTGAGTCAGAGTTTGTGCACGTGGTGGCCATCTCCTTCACGGCCCTCATCCTGACGGAGCTGCTCATGGTGGCGCTGACCATCCGGACCTGGCACTGGCTCATGGTGCTGGCCGAGTTCTTCAGCCTGGGCTGCTACGTTGCCTCCCTCGCCTTCCTCAACGAGTACTTTGGTAAGAAACCCACCTTAAATGCCCCAGTGCATGTCATCTAACGTGACTTTAGTTTATGTTCATGGTTTAATTTAATATGTATTATGCAGAGGTTTAATATATATTTTTTACACTTGTTACTGAGCCCTTTTCAGGACAGCTTAAAGGGATAGCTCAGATTTTTGGAACTTATGCTGTATGAAATACTTGACATTAATATAGAGGTGTCAACTGTATTACCGTAATTGATTCCCAGACTCTAAGTACTTTATAAATACTTGGTAGGTGTGTCTAGAACTTTCTCTTATACACTGTACTGTATGTGCTAATAATAATGCTACTTGTAGTAGAAAGCGTGTCTAGTTCTGAGATTTTACGAGTGGTTACTTTTGTAAACTTCCTGGAAGTTGTGCCAGTCTTTGCACTGCACCTGTTTTGTGTTTTTCTACAACATTTAGTACAACCCTCAGAGACCTGCTTGAGCTCGCTCCCCTTGTCTCTTCTCTCTATTTCTCAGCCCTCTGCGCTGCATTCACTCTCTTTTTTGCTATACTTGTTCTTTTTGCTTCTGTATGTTGCCTTGGCAAAAGGCATAGGCAGGGTGTCCCTTGGAGCATTCTTGGGTAGGTGTGCATCTCTGTGGATCTACCCATGTTCATTTTCAGTGCAGACACACAGACACGCCTCCATTTTTGCATTCCCTTTTTTCCCTCCCTGTCTTTCTTCTTCCTCTCTCTATCTCTTCTGCCTCTGTCTCTCCCCATTACTGCTTGCTGGTTGTGCCACAGTGTTGTTGATTGTGTTGATGTATTTGTTTAGGGTTTATTCATTGTAAGCATGATATTTCACTGACAAGACTCGTAATCCAGTCCTGGCATGTCCGATTTGTGTACACTAACTCGTATTTTGTGATCACAATGTATTAATACTAGAAGATAAATAAGAATTGAATGAGTAATATGCATGTTATGTTTGTAAAGTCCCGATAATGAAGTGATAAAGCTCACAGTCCTCACATCTGTGAGACAAGTTCTGGCTATTCTATTTTATATTTTAATAATAAATGCAGATGCTCCGATAGTCAGCCACCGGTGAATGGCCAATATTCACTCCAAATGACTTGATCAGTGATCGGCAATTTAGAAATCGAAGAAAGAATAGAATAATCTAGAAATTATTTAAGTTGTATAAATGTCAATCAGCTATATAATCACACACAGTTTTTATATTGGTTTTGACGTATTTTGAAAATATTCAAATTTTCCATCAGTGTTCACCCGATCACGAGAAAAAAACAATCTGATCAGGATCGATTCCCCAAAACATGATCAGACACATCTAACTCTGGCAACTTGTTGCTTTTTCAGACGTGACATTCATCACAACTAAGGCCTTCCTCTGGAAAGTGTCTGCCATCACACTGGTCAGCTGTCTTCCCCTGTACATCATCAAGTACCTGAAGCGTAAATTTTCACCACCAAGCTACTCTAAGCTGTCCTCGTGAGCCGACTGGACACCAGTAGATTTGCCTATTTCTATTTGTTTTGTACTTTGTTGGCTTCTCTGACATTTTGTTTTTCTTTTTGCACTCTCTCTTTTGTATTCACTGATCTCCCAACAAACGGACAGGGGACCAGTAGAGATCAGTCGACCACTGGAACTGTTGGAAGTAAAAACAAAAAGAAGAAAAATGTCTTTAGATTTATGTCACTGGGATTCTGACTTTTATGTCACTGGAACAGAGCACATTTATGCCATTTTGGAATACTTGAAAAATGAAGTACATACTGAAGACTGAAAAAGAAAAAAAAGACTTTGTTGAGCAGGAAAGAAGGAGTTGTGGATCAGACTCGCGGCACTGGGACAGTCTTGGTCAATTTGCCTTCCACCGTTTTCAGTCTATTTTTATCCAGTCAGTTCCAAAAATGTCATTTTATAAAAACCCACTTTCTTTCAGAATTTCAATTTTTTTGTATATGGCGCTATGGATTTTTTTGTGTTCATGTGCGTTTTTGTTTTTTAAAGAACCGAAGTGTGTTGTTTTATGTTGCCAGGGACAAAGCGGATTGTTATAATCATTTCTTGTCGCACTTTTTCAACATGGTAGCATGGCGGCAGCAAAAAGCCCTGTATACATTGGTTACCACAAAGACGTTCTGTGACAGACTGTCTGTTGTGACTATCTGCGCTGTGTTACAGTTCTAGTTTCTAAGTTAGAAATGAGACCTTTTATGTACTTTTTATTGCTATTACTGAAAACCTCACTGTTTAACTCTGCTTACCTTGTACAGAGTATTAATACAATAACCAAAATAATATTTGAATCGTGTAGAAGAGTGACGCTGCATGTAAAAAACTGGCAACATTGGCCTACACAGCAACATTTGAAGCGTTAACTTGGTTTCACTTGTAAAGGTTCATTTAAATCTTCAGAGTTAAATGAACACTTCAGAGTTTACTGGGTACAGCTGACTTATGTTTGCTGTATGACACGAAAGGCATATCTAATCGTCCATCCTTGATCATTTCTCATGGTATGAAACCAGCACTCCATCGTCTACAATGTTATACAATGGTCTGTACAGTATTGACATTTCACATTTTGGCCTTGGTGATTGTATTGTATAATGAGAGAGATCTGACAGAACCAGACAATATTCAGTACAGCTTGTGTTGTGCCTCAGTATTATCATTATTGTATTCTATGTATATTCATTTAATCACTTAAGACGTATTTTTACAAATTCCAAAATTGGCATAAAGAAATAACTCCTCTACAACCGAGCTTGTAGGTCAGCTATTTCCGAGGAATTTATTTAAATATTTGAATGTTTTTTTTTAAAGATTATTTAAGGACTTAAGTGGTTTTAAACGCACCTCATACAGCTTTAATGTCAATCATTTAGTCAATCTCATCCAGCAATAGATGTCAATCAATCAATCAATCAGAGATATTTTGAAGTCCCCTGCCGCTCCTATGTCCTGCTCTGACAGATCTTCTCTTCTCAAAAGCCTCATCCCCCACAAAATTACAAAGCTAATCTGTCAAGCCTGATTTATACTTCATTGTACACTGTTGCTGTGCACTGAAAATACAATCAATAAGCTCACAATATGACACAATGTGACGGATTATGAGTTTGTAGATATTTCAGTGTGTGACACTGTTGTACTACGGAAGGTATTGGCTGTCCACAGCAAGCACTAAAAGTATAACTACGTTGTGTGTGCGTGTGTGTGTGGATTATGCCAGCTGAATTGGAACACACCAAAACTATCAGGTATAACTACCGTGTATCTAGTTATAGTTCTAGTGCTTGACATGGCCATACATTTTTGTTTTTCTCAACACAGGACAACAAATAACTGAGAAACTATATTTTGTTAGGCCTTTTACTGTTAAAACCATAACTGCCGCCTGGGTTTACTAAGTGACTTTGGCCAGATGTTGATAAACTATTATTGTTATGGAGGAATGAGTTTTATCATTTATTCCATGGAAGCTAGTGTTAAGCTGGACACAATACATTGGACTCGGGAAGGTAAAAGTTCTTCAAGTGAACGTTGTAATATCGCGTGACCTATTTCTCTGCACTAACACAGCAGTATACCCTATTATATGCAGTATATAATAGGATGGTATGCTATGATTGTCTATTCTATAGGTTGTCTTTGGTTTTGCTTTCCTTCAGTATCTTATTTGAGGTCAAACTCAGGTAAATAATTCCTAAATAGAAGCTGTTTGGGTTACTTGTGGCAACCTGCTGAGCGAAGTGGTAGCAGAAGATGAAAAAAAGGCACAAGTGGATGTACAGTAGTTGTTTTGGAAGGAGTATGACTATGTCACTTTGATGTAAATTGTTTCTGGGTGTGGAGATTGACATTTTTGACTTTTCTTTATTCCTGTGTTGTCTGTTGAGACTTGAGCCTTGTTGTGAGTAATGGTGTTGTGGTAGAAACTATCCTTTTTTGCCGTCTTGCTTTCCATGTCCTACACTGTTATTTCTAAAAGAATGACCATTATTTATAATATTGCTATTGATTTTCAGAGCAATAAATAAAAAAGGAACTTGAATAAATTTTTTAACATTCTTTTTTTTAGATTTTGTCACTTCTGGCCACAAGATGGAGACAAAGACCTGAAACAGGACAGGATGACTACAATCCTGTCATAGTGGCAGTTAAGGTCAAGGTAAAAACTATGTCAATCTAGTTCTGTCTTTTACAGTTTCTTTTTAGAATGTTTTGATTCTGGATTTCAGAGTTATGTAATTCTTAAAATAGTTTAGGAACTTGCATATCTCCTTATCTCTAGTTAAGTACTGGTCTCTGTTTTTTATGATTTTTAAAAAATATATTTCTAAGGTAAACAAAGCTTTCTTTACTAATCTGTTATTTAACAGTATTCTAGATGTTTGGTGGACGTATAATGCAATCAGTAATTGTGCCTTTTTAAATTAATCACATAAAATGGAAGGATTTAATGAATACTGTAGGAAAATAGATATCATCTATCGGGTGGAAACACTGTAGTGACACTAGTATGATCAAACAGGGCATTTATCAAGCTAGAATATGGAGATAATAGAGAGATCAGAGGTTTGTGGCCGACGCTGTTATACTGTATTTAGTTGTCAGAGAAACCTGAGCTACTCATGATTCAGCAGGGAGACAATGTGTTATCAATTTCACTGCATGGCGCAGGAAGTACCTTTTTTGTCTATGGTGGACAACCCAGTGATGAATGTGATGGTCCAATGGCTTTAACATGTGAAGAAAAACATTTACTTTCATCTCCTAGTTTTCACTTTGGTAGCTTAACGTTCACAAGAAGAAAAGAGGTATTGTACTGCCTCTGTTAGTGGGCTAGTGGGACTTGCGTGGAACATTTACAGTTGAGCATAGTTTTGTGAAAATGGAGTGAGATTCAAGTTTAAATCTGAATTATGGCAATATTATTAAGACACCAGCTGTCTTCTTCCTAAATGTGGTCTTTATTTTTTGCTTCCGATGATGTTATTGCCTAGTGAGTGGACAGACAGCTCAGGGTGAATGGGTGAGGTGATTGTAATTCACTATGTAAAGCTGTTGGCTAATATACAGTAAATGGACCATTTACCATTTGGTATGGATGATGGATGCCACAAATGTAACATGCAGACTTGTGAGCAGTGTGGCAATATTACTTATGAGAATAACAGCTTTACTTTACTTATGACCCCTTAGAAAAAGTATTACTTATTGCTAGAATAAACTAGAAACTAGACTAATATATTACAATATATATTATATTATATTATATTATATTATATTATATTACAAATATATTACTTTTCCTAGTCCCTCCTCCCACCCACAAAGGAATAGAGATGTACAACGCAATCTGTTTAGTGACAACTTGCGACAACTGTGATACTTGTGGTGTACTGTATATTGTGTGTTCAGAATGCTGTGGTGAATTGGAATATACAAACTACAATGCATCTCTGTTATCTGTTGATAGCTTGTAAATCTGTTCTATTTTCATATGCAAAAACAAGCTCAAAAGTAAAAAGTAATGAGGCATGTTTTGGCAGAGTAATATCTTTACTTTACTTTTGCTGGAAAATGTAATAATATTACAGTAATATGTAATATTTAATTAGTTACTGCCCAACACTGCTTGTGAGGTAAACCATTCACACAAAACTTGTTGGCACAAACACTTGTCAGGGCCATCGCAGTAGCCATACCACGGGCAGCCGCATGTGGGCCATTATTGTTCCAATTGGCAGAAACACTGGTTAGAGGTCTGGCATGAGACAGAGGCCTATCTGGCCTCTGTCATACACACAATCTCATTGACCCGATGTAATGTTTCTCAGATCTATAGCCATACCAAACACTGCTCGGAGGGTTTGCAATGATGATAGTAGCAACAAATATAATCATCTCATTCTGGACTGGATTTGAAGGCAGAGGCCTGAAAGCCTAGCCTGCATGACCTCAGTCTGAATTGTCATTTCGTTTCACTTCATTATTCAGACTGAAGTCCCTCTCTACCACAGCAGTTTCTGGGATGGGCGGTACCAAAGCAGCAGTCTTCACTGTGATTGGTTCATGTGAACCCCTACGAATATTTGGAAAGCAGCCGACGTTGGGGTCGCAGTGATAGACAGGGCTGTTGGCCAATCAGGTGCTGGGATTGGATTTCCAACCTGCACAAACGGCCCCAAAGGCAGGGAAGCCAGTCCTAGGAAAAAAGCTAGTATTTTTTAAAGTGCTGATTCAGGACTGAGCCAGGCTACTGAAAGCCTAATTGTACGCATAATGTAATTCAGAGGTTTTCAACCAGTGGTCCGGGGACCACCAGTGGTCCTTGAGAGTGTTCCAGGTGGTCCCCAGATAAATGATGGTTTTGATCTGTATTGTTTGACTGTTTTGTTTCTGAAATCCAGCCTGGTATTGTGAACAAAAGCAAAAGAAATCTTCAGTTTTGGGATCTGTGGGGCTAAAACGCCATCAAATGGTCCGTGATTCAAACGCTGAATAAATAGTGGGCCCTGGTATGAAAAATGCTGAAACCACCTGATGTAAATAGCTGAGAGCGAGTATTATTTTCTGTAAAAACAAAAAAGTTTGTATATGCTGCTGTCACTTGGGAGATATCATAATGGTAAGGCCATTATGATATCTTGTAACCAAATGTAAATGGCAGCCTACTTCATCTGAGCTGGTTTAAAGATTCTGTGGCACCCTGTTTGAATTAAGAAGCAGTAACCAGAACAGATAAAGTTACCAGCAATGATATGGAGAGACAGCGAGATCATTTTGCGACCTCGACCCCCTCCTGGAGATATGCCGCGACTGGCATCGTGCTGGAGAACTGTGTGTGCTTGCGTGTGTGTGTGTGCTTGCGTGTGTGTGTGTGTGTGTGTGTGTGTGTGTGTGTGTGTGTGTGTGTGTGTGTGTGTGTGTGTGTGTGTGTGTGTGTGTGTGTGTGTGTTCGCGGGCGTGATTACACAAAGTGGTATTTTTAAGTAACTATAAATACAGCATTTATGCAAAGTTCAATGTTCAATCCCTGTCTTTGTCCCCCAATCAATTTGCATACTGCAAAAAAAATCACCCAACATGTGAACTGAGTGGTGCTGTGTGTGTACTGTGTTTTTGGTGAAACAGCACCCCCTGTTGGTACGCTAAACATAGATTAGGGATATACTGCAGGGACATGAGTAGGGACAAAGCCAGGCCTTGGAATGTGGTTGCACCACTCAAAAAATATTTCAATTTATCCTCAAAAAAATCATAAGCCTGCTGTTGGTCAGTCAGTGTCTGGTATCTGACTGGCCCAGCCCCTGATAAGTATAGGCCTCCAGCTGTTTCTGGACTGTTGGAGGGAGAATGTGAGAACTCAGAATCTGAAGAGAGAGAGAGAGCTGCTCCCTCCCTCACTTTCACTCCCTCCCTCCCCACTGCTGGAGACCGGCTGCCGTAACCCTGGCAACAGCTATGCACAACAGGAAACAGACTGGGGGATTCCGTCACAGCGCGCCGGGGAGAAAAAAGGAGAACATTGATGGGAGACAGGAAGGCTGACTGTAGCAGGGAGGGGAGTGGGTACCTCGCTACCCTAGTGCCCCTCCTTTACCAGGCCACCCCCCGCCCCTCACACACACACACACACACACACACACACACACACACGCACACGCGCACACACACACACGTACATGTATGCGCACATGCACACACACGAGCACCCATTGAACCCATGTTAAAATAACATGTAGTTCGAAAGCCAGTTTTGCAGTCACTGTACTGTGACAGTGAAATTGGATGGTGGAGATTCATGTATGTTTTGTTACATAGTTATACAGCTTAGAGCGGGCTCAAAGTATGCATGTAAAGTCTGTATGATCTATGAGTAAACCAAACAACAAAACAAAGAGCTACTGTTATTTTTTTTTATATTCCCTGTTTCATTCCAGTTATTATTTCCAAAACAAACAGATGATTCAGCAACGGGGCAAGCCAAACTATTAGTGTTGGTCATGTCACTGTTTTTCTTTTGTGAATAACTTTAACACTATTGTCCAATGTTCCATCGTGATTTTTTTTTGCTCAGACACAAATACAGGCCATGCACCCGAGTCGGGTGTAAAAAGAGCCTCGGAAGTCGGAAAAAGAAAAGCCGAGGTCTTTTCCACCCCGCCGTGGCCAAACCACGTCATACCAAGAATGTTACCGTCTAAACCCCGACGGCGGCCACATAATGGACTACCGTCTACCGGTCGAGGTGAGTAGGACACCCCTTCAGGGGCGGATCTAGGCATGGGTATGGGGGGGCAATACCCCCCTAAATGCCCATTCTTTCTGCCCCACCCAACACGATGGCATGCAAAACAACCCAAGATATTTCAAATTAAAGTGCTTATAATTCAAACTATTTGAAACAGTGCTACTGCTACTTACTAGGCTAACTACTATTGTGTCAACACTAAACCAACAGCATTTCAACATTGAAAACAGAAAACTCTCTGAGTCAGACCTTTAGCTTTATGCATGCTGCGTGTCTGTTGAAACTTCAACAACAACTGATGTTATTATTGATGCTTTACTTGACTAATAAACCGAAAATATGGGTGTAGCTTCGCACCACGGGCGATGAAGACGCCCCCATACCATTTTCTGCTGTCCCTCCAATTGGGAAATGTTACATCCACCCCTGTACCTCTTCCCTCCATATTGGGACGTGATGATGCACAACATTCATTATGACACACACATATCCTAAGACAAATCAAATTTTAAGACAACTTGGAACAACGATGCGCCAAAAGAGCTCCTCTGCATGGTTTAGGCTTCATCTGGGTCCAGCCTGTACCATGGCAACTATGAGAGGAATGATGACATGGATTATGGTAAGGCCTGAACACGGTACAGTTGTCTCTGGCTGTAATAGAGTTGAGCACATGGCACGCACGTTTAGAGTTAGAGGCTCAGTTCGCACTGGGACGGCCTCCATACCCAAAATATGTGCATGCATACACACCGTAGTCCTGAGTGAAGCTTTTGGGTAAAGTGAACATCTAATGGCATCTGTTGAGTTACATTGGTGTGACGTCACTGAGCTTTGCACACTAGACTGTGTGTTTCCTGTGTAAAGACAGTAAGACACAGGAAAAATCACAGGTTCCTTCCACACTTCTGATGAAAATATGTGCCCTTCTAAATTATTATAATGTATATTATACTGTATGCTATAGTAGTTGTATTTGTTACATTTTACCTAGCCTCGACACCCAGGCTTTCATTATCGGCCGTGTTGCGCGAAAACGGAAAGCCTGGACTAATTTGTTACCCACAGTGGCCTGCCTAGAAGTGGGAGTCAACCTTTTGGGGTGGGCGTCGCTCTAAATGATGTGAGTTGTGACGTAGCACAGCAGTGAAGGGGCCGGGGGTGGGGCCAGGGATGACGACACGTTGGTGAGTTCAAATCAGATCTGCCGTCCAAAAACGGACGGAACCCCACCCCCCCAGGCCAAAATCCTGTCAGGTGAGGCCAGGCTACATTTTACATTTATGAATTTAAATTCCTTATGTGAGTAGTGAGGGAGCAATGCCACCTTGTATTCTATAGATAAATGGTTAGGTCTTTGAAACGGGACCGTTTGGTAGCCATAAAGACATTTAGGATGCTTCATGAATGCAGCACATACTGTAGCGTGAGTGAGTGATTGACTGATTGATTACTTTATTGAAAATACTTTCAAAAGGATTGTTTCTGTTGTGGTCATCTTAGGTGCTTTTTATCAGCATCTGTGGTTTGTTAATGATGTTCGTTTTGAATGTTAATTGTTTTCCATTCATTATAATTTACATTAATTGCATTTGTATAGGTTGTACAATGCTATTTGATAAAGGATGTGCTTATTTAAGAGATCTTTCAATGGTCCTCCCTGGATAAATGAAGGTTAAAGAATTCATGATTTTTGAAAGTACAGTATACAGTATATTGTATAAAAAGATTATAGCATTCCAGTCCAGAGCTTACATGCATACCTCTGGTGACTTATGTCCTGTCCAGTGTTTACACTATCAAAACAGGACGCTGGCATTGTTTTTTAATTGTCTACAGCCACTCTTTTTTTTGTGTGCTTCCGGAACCATCCTCCTCCAGCTGTAGTGAGTGGACTGTGTTACCGTGGTTACCAAGGTGTCCACTAATCAACAACAGACCCCGGCGCATGGTGGAAAAACTATGGAGCCCAAGTGCTGCAGCCCTGACGTAGAAGAAGGGCTGAGCGTCAATCAACAACAGCAGTGCTATTTATTAACTGCAGACGGAGGGAAGTGTTTACTGCAGCACATGTTTCAGTTACACATAGCTGCAGAGAGCAGCACTGCCCTCCCCGCCACCACCCGCCACCACCCCGCTCCACTCCCCCTAGCCCCCAAGTGACACATTTCCATGATGTCAAAGAAATGTGTGTGGCGCTTTAAAAGAATGGGGGGGATCTGCTGCGCCCCATGATGAAGCGGACCGCTAGGGTTTCATGAGGGCCCCTTGTGGAGTTGAAAAACGATCCGGACAAGAGGAGAGGAAGTATTGCATTGGACATGTTGCCGGACAATGGAAAGTGGAACCCGAAATGATTATCCTATAGCTGTCCATCACTGAAATTGTCCCGAAGAGAGACCAATTTTTGAAAGCCCAACTTATGCTTATGAATTGTTATTTAGATGATGTAAGAAACCTGCTGCCATTATTATTATTTTTTTGCGTATTGCGTACACTGCATCATGGCCTACTTGTGCGTGACCAGAGATAGCGACCAGAAAGCAAGTACCCCGACACTTCCTGGAGATAATACTCATGACAATTCATATAAAGGTCTCTTAATACGTCCCCATCGTATCATCACTTAAACCAGTCAATTGGAGTAGGGAACGGGATGGTTGATGGTCAACAGTCGACAGTCGACGACCGGGAACCGATCGCTTTACTTGCACTCGCTCTGAATCTGTACAATGTACATGCAAGTAATTAAGCTTGGCTAGCAGGGTAGACCTAGATATTTTCAACCAGGGCAAAACACATAATGTTTTCCCGAAACACAAATGTTGTCATACAACTGGAAAAAATTGGGAAGTTAGTGATATTAGCCACACGATAGGCTTGCATATTACAAGCCGTCGGATCTTTGAACACGTGTCAGTGATCTCCATTGAGAATGACTGCGGCATGGCACTTCAGCACCACTGGGTGGGTGGATGGGTGGAGGGTGGTACTGTAGGTGCTGATAAGATGCCATAGTGTTGTAGTGCAGATGCCTCTCCCCAGTCCCCACCTCCATGGATGGACACACTTCCAGACAGATCCACCATGTGACTGCTGTCATCACAGAAACCACAGAGCCTGGCTGCCGGCGGCACCCAAATGTCCAGGCCCAGCCAAAGATAGCAGCGACGACCGTCCCACTCCCTGCCTCGGATTTGTACACGACATGGATGCCTCCACCACAGCGAGAAAGTCTATGGAAAAGCTCTATGAAGATTCTCAGTTCACCGTGTCAAATGACTGGGTATAAGGTCTTCACTTTTATAGAGCCATCCCTATGCATTTACAGATAATTATGTGTTCTAGTTGCCCAGGCACAGACATGCACTGCAGACTGTCAAAGTGGGAAGTGGAAAAGCAATTATTTGCCTTTGCAACAATTCTGGAGATCCTGTGGAACGCCCCTATATATATATGAACATCTCGGAAGAATTCATCCGTTTTCATGTTTTAGGACAGTGGTTTTCAACCTTTTTCATACCAGGGCCCACTATTTTATTCAGAATTTGAGCCACGGACCACTATGACATTTTAGCCCAACTGCACAGACCACAAAACTAAAGATTTCTTTTGCTTTTGTCCACAATTCCAGGCTGGATTTGGGAAACAAAACAGTCAAACATACAGATCCAAATGACCATTGGACTTCTACATTCTCTAGTTGTGTAGACTTAGCTAAATTCACATGATGAATATTTTAACTCTTTACTCTTGATAGTGTAGACATGAAAGGACCCGCAAGGGTCCATTTGTTTTCATGTTTAGAGTTACATCTGGTTAACCAACTTTCCATCATTTAGCCTGGGGACCACCTGGAATCCTCTCAGGGACCATTGGTAGTCCCCAGACCACAAATGTAGACAGGTTATAACATACTATTGTGTTTTGGGATCAAGGGTCCAGGGCACCTGCTTGCATGGGCTTCTAGGGCAGTAGCCATTATGCAAAAGAATCCATCTGTTGTACAACCCCAATTCCGTTGAAGTTGGGACGTTGTGTAAAATGTAAATAAGAACAGAATGCATTGATTTGCAAATCGTTTTCAACCTCTATTCAGTTGAATACACCACAAAGACAATATATTTAATGTTCAAACTGATAAACTTTATTGTTTTTTGAAATTATACAATCTTTTGTAAATTGATCCCTGCAACACGTACCAAAAAAGTTGGGACGGGGGCAACAAAAGACTGGGAAAGGTCATGAATGCACAAATAACGCCTGTTTGGAACATTCCACAGGTAAACAGGTCAATCTTAAACAGTTTAATACCGTGATTGGGTATAACAGGACCATCCCAGTCGTTCACAATCAAAGATGGGGCGAGGTTCACCACTTTGTGAACAATTCTGTGAGAAAATCATCCAACGGTTTAAAAACAATGTTTCTCAACATTCAATTGCAAGGAATTTGGTGATTTCATCATCTACAGTCCATAATATAATCAAAACGTTCAAAGAATCTGAAGAACGTGCTATACTAAAGCGACAAGGCTGAAAACCAATACAGAATACTTGTGACCTTTGATCCCTCAGGCGGCTCTGCATTAAAAACTGACGTCATTGTGTAAAGCATATTACTGTGAGGACTCAGGAACACTCAGGAAACCATTGTCAGTTTACATAATTTGTTGCTACACCTGCGAGTGCAAGTTAAAACTCTACCATGCAAAGCAAAGCCATACATCAGAAAGGTTGGTTTGAAAAACAACCAGAAAAACAACCAGAAATGCCTTCTCTGGGTCCACTATCATTAGAAATGTGGACTCATCAGACCACAGCAGACTTTTCCACTTTGTGTCTAACCATTTCAAATGATATTGTACCCAGAGAAGGCATTTCTGGTTGTTTTTCTGGTTGTTTTTTCAAACCAACCTTTCTGATGTATGGCTTTGCTTTGCATGGTAGAGTTTTAACTTGCACTTGCAGGTGTAGCGACAAATTATGTAAACTGACAATGGTTTTCTGAGTGTTCCTGAGTCCTCACAGTAATATCCTTTACACAATGATGTCAGTTTTTAATGCAGAGCCACCTGAGGGATCAAAGGTCACAAGTGTTCGGTGTTGGTTTTCGGCCTTGTCACTTTAGTATAGCAAGTTCTTCAGATTCTTTGTATGTTTTGATTATATTATGGACTGTAGATGATGAAATCACCAAATCCCTTGCAATTGAATGTTGAGAAACATTGTCTTTAAACCGCTGGATGATTTTCTCACAGAATTGTTCACAAAGTGGTGAACCTCGCCCCATCTTTGATTGTGAACGACTGGGATGGTCCTGTTATACCCAATCACGATATTAAATTGTTTAAGATTAACCTGTTTACCTGTGGAATGTTCCAAATAGGCGTCATTTGTGCATTCATCATCTTTCCCAGTCTTTTGTTGCCCCCGTCCCAACTTTTTTGGTACATGTTGCAGGGATCAATTTACAAAAGATTGTATAATTTCAAAAAACAATAAAGTTTATCAGTTTGAACATTAAATATATTGTCTTTGTGGTGTATTCAACTGAATAGAGGTTGAAAACGATTTGCAAATCAATGCATTCTGTTTTTATTTACATTTTACACAACGTCCCAACTTCAACGGAATTGGGCTGTTGTAATTTATTGACAAACGTTTGCATCAAAGCCTCGTAAAGGATTAGCCTTGTCGAGAGTCTTGATCGAGGAGATTCTTCTTAGAGTATGTTATGCTGCGTTCTGTCATGCAATGACAGCTCTGGCCTCGCGGATAGAGCCAAAGTGAGCGAATACATGAAGGGTGTGGAAAGGACTAGATTAATGGAGAACAGACTTCAAGAGATTTTGAATAGCACTGGGTTGTTAACTTGTTATTGTTACAATTTGTTACCTCTCAATCGACTCCGATGCTTTACAAGCGGTGTCATCATAATGTGCTGCTCTGCTATTTATAACATTTAAAAATATAATAAGAAGTCCATCCAGACTGGCTGGATCTGTTCAGTTCCTGCAGCCTTCTACATTTAAAGGGGAATTCCACCCATTTTCAACATTTTCCTGAGAGTGTACAAATGCAACGGGTTCATTTGGTTGCATTTGTACACTCTCAGCAAAACGAAGCGTCTAAAGAAATCCATTAACATGGTGAAAATACATCTTGATGATGTCATCAAGTTGTTTGGCCATGTTAGTGGTTTTCTTCAGACCTCCATTTCTTGGCAACACAGAATGGGGAAACTTTTTTTCTCATGTCCCAACACCTCGAAGATACATAATGACATAGTAAAATGTTGAAAATGGGTGGAGTTCCCCTTCGAATATGTTTCCAACGTTGCAAGACCTGATTAAATGGTACAGGTTGTACCAGCTTTACATATAGCTTGTGCACCACATTCACACAAATTCATGGCAGAGGAAACCATGCAAGGCATTTAAGGCTAATACCAGCACCTCACATTAGGGTTTAGTGTCTTCTCAAGGACTCTTCAACACTAACACTGGGGGAGCCCGGGTTCAAACCGGCAACCTTGTGGTAACCAGTTTTCAACCAGTGAACACCAGTGGACCTTGATAGGGTTCCAGGTGGCAAGTGGTCCCCAGCTAAACGATGCAAGTCTCTTGAGCGCTTAAAACGATCATTTTTATGCTCTCAAGAGTTAAAATATTCACATAAATAGAGAATGTAGAAGTTTTTGTGATTTACATTTTCTTTCCTAAATAGAGCATGCCATTGTGGTCAAACAAAAATAACATCTTTAGTTTTGAGTCTGACAGGATAATGGCATCAAATGGTGCCCATGCATGTGGTGGTCCGGCCATGGCTCAAATGCTGAATAAATAGTGGGCCCTGGTATGAAAAAGGTTGAAAACCACTGGCCTACTGCCTCAAGCTCTGATTGGCCTTGTCTACAGCTGGGAACCCCATTGAGAGTGTGAGGGAGAATCTCAGCACATCTGCTTCGCCTTGTAGGCTCTGCTGTGAGACGTGGAGGGAGGAACGCGTCATAGCTAGAGGTGGGCGGGGCTACCGGGGTGATCCCCGGCTTTATAAGCGCAGAAGTCCTCGCTGTGTCGATTCGAAGCAGTGCGTCACACGCCCCAGTCAAGCCAGGATTCCCTATCTGTGGTATTATTATTTCAACAACACTCGGACCACAAATATTAAACCAAGGGGCATCCGCCCGTCCGCGAGCATCTCGATCAGGCACGATCTTATAGCCTATTCGTTCCGCGTCTTTTGAAACAACGTCCATCTCTCTTTTTATAAAGACTTTTTTTTAATAAAACGTGGAACGGTGTAACACTTTTTTATAGGCTTATATCATTTTAAGTTTAATCAAAACGATTTCTTGCTAACCGAGAAAAGAAGATTATCTTGCAACAGCTGGACAATAGCTCCCTTTATGGATAAGTGGTCTTCTCGCCCATCTGAAACTTTACGACACATTTGATTGCTTTAATTAATACGTATTCGTGGTATTTGCAACGGAAATGAAAGCAGCTGAAGAGGGTGAGTGTCCCTTTTTACCAGTTGGGTGCTGTCTGACTTGTGTTCGCGCAGTTCAGTGCAACCATGCAGAGATCTGAACGGCTCTCATATATTATTATTATACGGAATTACATTTATGTGTTACTTTTATAAATGCAATGTTAATCTACTTTTAATTCTTAACAGATGGCGCTTTTTGGAAGTTTAGTAGTAGGCCTACGACTTTCATACATAATTACAAACAGTAAATCATGATGAAGTCGTTATTAAAGCAATACTGTACACTAGTGTGCAGCCAGTGCCCCTCCCTGGTGATTTGGGCAATGTAGGCGTGTTTGGACTGTGTTGACTCTTTCTCGTGACTGGATGAGATGTTAGAATAGAAATCCAGTCCAGTTTTTGCTTTAAAAAATGACATTCAAGAAAAACTTTGACACCATTTTTGTGTTCTATGAAAATAGTCGGATAGTTATATCCAATGGATATAGTAGTAGGCTATAGTGATAAGGGAGTCTGTCCTTTACCTGTTGGGAACTGCATGGCATTCACCACCAGTCCTCTGAACTGAGGAGCAACAAACCCGCGAGTGATCTATTTTTAGAATACAGACATTGCAATGCTACTGTGTCACACCACAATGTTAAATGTGGACATAATTTCCCTTTTTATTGCGAGGAGTCATATGGCGCAGCAGCACTGATGTCATCTCTTTACGGTTGGGGCCCACTAATTCTTTTTAATGAGCCTCAGACTGTGGTAGCTGTAGGCTGTCTGTCTGTATGCCTGTCTGCCCAATAGCAGTAGTAGCTCTCTCATCAATATCACTGCTGGGTTGCCATGTATGCAAACCACAGCCTCCGTTCACATGCCTTTATGAGCATGACCTCAGTCCCCTCTGCCACATATGTTGTGTTGTGGCATTAATGCTGACTTTCATGTTCTTCAGTGGTCTAAATGGGGAGGGTGAGTTAGTTGGCATGGGCCCATTGTCTTTGCTGAGTTTGGTAGCATGCACGTTTTTGGCACGCAAACACACTTTTGCATTTGTTTTTTGACGGACTGTTGGAAAGCTGATTCCAGGGGTTTCAACCTTTTTGATACCAGGGCCCACTATTTAGGCCTATTCAGTGAGTCACACAGCCCCCAAAACTAAAGATTTCTTTTGATTTTGTCCACAATATGTATTTTGGAAACAGAACAGGGAAATATACAGATCAAAATGACCATTAATCTTCTAGTGTAGACTTGGGCTAATTCAGATGGTTAATGGAAATGGACCCGCAACGGTCCATTTGGTTTCATTTTTACGCTCTCAAGAGTTACATCTGGTTAACCAACTTAGCTGGGGGACCACCTGGAACCCTCTCAAGGACCACTGGTAGTCCCCGGACCACTTGTTGAAAACGACTGATATATATGACATGGGGGAGAAAATCACCTGGTCTTTCATTTAGGCTATTTTTAGATGTGGTTTTTAGAATGTTCGCTTTTTTTGTGTGTGTCTCACCTTTCTTCCTTTTGCGGAGGAGGTTGTGTTCTGACTTAAATGTCACGGAGGAGGGCCACTGTGTGCTATTATAACTACTAGCCTGTTTGGGGGAAAACCCATAGCTGATGGTTTTGAGGTCTATGGTTTTACTCTAATTTAGAAAAGAGAAAATGTGCATGCCTTCTGCATCACTACATCATCGGTTAGCCCAGAGAGGTTTTGGAGCTACTTCCAGGCATGCCTGTTTTCTAATGCCATTATAGGCAACACTGAAACAGCTCCCAGCGTAATGCCAATGCTGGCAGCCACTCCAATAAGCCTCTTAAGTGAGGGTGCCAGTGGATGTGTGTTTGATAATTATTATGGTTTCAATCTGTTTACTTTTGCAGAGGCGTATAGCTACACCCCAAATGTCAGCATCTCTCTCCCACTGGGCAACCCCTGTCTACCGTCCCAATACCATGGCCTCCAGTCGAGCCCCATCATATCGGTCTCAATCAGCCAGCCGACGAGCTACGAGACCCAAGAGTCGTCTATGAGGAATTCGGGTTATTACTCATCCTCTCCGATCATACGTCCCAACGGGGCGCCGGCGCTGGAAAGCCCGCGCATCGAGATCACGGCGTACGGGCAGTTCTCGGAGGACGAGGTTGAAGAGAGCAGCCTTTCCACCGGCAAGCGCGGCGGCGTCGCCGTCAACTCCATCGTGACGCTGACGCTGCCCAACGCCGACGGCGGCGGCGGCTACCGCGACCCCAGCTGCCTCAGCCCGGCCAGCAGCGTCGGCTCGTCGCGCAGCGGCCACTCGGACGCCTCGTCGTACGAGTCGGGCTTCTCCTACAACTACGACAACTCCCCGCAGAACTCGCCGTGGCAGTCGCCCTGCGTGTCGCCCAAGGGCGGCTCCACCCTGGCCCTGCCGGGCGAGGCCTGCGCTAAATCCCCGCGCCACTCCCCCTCCACATCGCCGCGGGCCAGCGTGACCGACGACACCTGGATGGGTCAGTCGCGCGGTTCCAGGCCCAACTCCCCTTGCGGCGCGAAGAGGAAATACACCTTCAATGGCGGCGGAGGTGGCGGAGTTCCGGCGTCATCCCACAAGCTCCAGTTCCCGTACTCCCCCAACCACTCCCCCGGGCCGTCCCCGCAGACCTCCCCGCGCCTCAGCGTGACGGAGGAGTCCTGGCTGCCCAACAACACCAACCAGTACACCAACTCGGCCATACTGGCGGCCATCAACGCCCTGAGCACGGACGGACTGACCGACCTGGGGGAAGGGGTTCCCACCAAGGCCCGAAAGACGAGCCTGGAACACAACCCCACGCTCAGCCTGAAGGTGGAGCCCAGAGCGGCGGAGGAACTGAGTCCCACGGAGTCGTCCCCCTGTCAGGACGACCTCCACCCCGCTGCAGCCCGGCTGGCCTTGAAGAAGGAGATCTTCTGCGCCGGGTTCCTAGACGTGCCGCAGCATCCGTACACGTGGTCCAAGCCCAAGCAATATGTCAGGTAAGGAAGCAGACAGTGCTAATTTTGGACTAGAACGGCACTCTTGATGAGTGCCAACTTGTGCATTGCACACAAGTAGGCCATGGCAGAGTGAGCAAGCAGAGGGCAAGTACCCCCGACACTTCCAGGAGATAATACTCATGACAACACAACATTATATTATATTATATTATATTATATTATATTATATTATATTATATTATATTATATTATATTATATTATATTATATTATATTATAGCCCATTTTGACCTGACATTGTAGATTCTACAAAACGTTCAGTCTGAAAGAACATATTGAAAGATTTATGCTGCATTCTCACAATTTCGGCTGGCGCGCTATGAGCCGTGGACACCTGCTATTTATCAATACCAAAAGTACACTACAAAATGGTTTAATAAGCAACAGCTCAATGCACAACATACTGTACGTAATTTACAATTAATATGAACAGTTTTGTCATTAACTTCTGCTTTGAGATTCCTTCCCAGACCCAAGCAAATAATGACAAAACCAGACTAGCCCAAGTACACCAGGTCCAGTGCGATTTGAGCAAAAAGATCAAGGTGTATTTTCTTTGAAGCAGTCATATATTATGGACAGAGAGAGAGAGAGAGGAAACACGTTTTTGCATATTTGCAAGGTTCACAGAGGTTCAAGTAGATTTTATAAAACAAACAAAACAAAAAAAGAAATGTGAGCCTATCACAAGGACCAGCATATCTGCGCTGTTTTCGCATTCTACACGTTCCAACCTTGATAAGCACCATCTAAAATAAGCTCTACTCCCCTCCGGTTAAAGGTTGATGGGATGCATGTGTTTCTTTTCTTCTTAGCCCATCTCTACCAGCCCTGGACTGGCAGCTTCCATCCAGCTCAGGTCCATACAGCCTGCAGATCGACGTCCAGCCCAAATCCCACCACCGCGCCCACTACGAGACAGAGGGCAGCAGGGGGGCGGTCAAGGCCACAGCGGGAGGACACCCAGTCGTCCAGGTCTGCTAGACTGCTTGGCTTTCTCTCTCTCTCGTGATTTTGTCTTAAAGGAGAGTTCTACACCAAAACACATTGGGCATCCATCTACCCCACACATCATATTTTATTAATAGTATACACTCTAGATCAGCCTTTACATGTAATCCCAGAGGTAATCTATTCCTCCTCCTGTCCTCCCCTCCCTTCTGCTACTCTCCTCTCCAATCATTCAGGTTGAAACTCCTGTTGCATGGGCACCACATGATTTTTCTGAAGTCATGTAGTGGCCCAATTATCTTGCAGTGTGTGGTTTGATGTGATGCGTGAAAAAAAAAAAGTTTGGAGCTAATAAAATACCTGCATTAGAATAAAGACAACCTGCGCCAATGCAAACTGCATTAGAGGGAGGGGGACCTCATGGTGAAATGTAGAAAAGGGAGCATCTGTGACAAAAATCAAGGGCATTATGTATCATGTCACAGGAATCAAGGTAGATTGATGCCCAATGTGTTTTGGTGTGGAATTCTCCTTTAACACACGGTACTGCCATTAGGCCAGGGCCCACGTTTTGGCGGTATCACTGTTCGCTCCATCCGCTTCTCGCCTTACACTTTCTCCCATCTTTTTTTTCAACTTTGTGTTAAAATAGATGAGCCGCCGTGTGTTTTTTAGATCATGACCTGACCGTGATGCTATTTGAAGATGTCACATTTCTGAATGAAATACCATAAGTATGCTATTAGACAGACTGGTCTCCACTCAGCCAGTTCCTGTCCAGACATGAGTGACTCAAACTTTTCCATTGCGTTTCTTCTCGAGTGCTGCTGCTGCGCAGACGGTTACAAAGAGAGGTGGTGGTGTGGGCCAGTAAAAGCTTAGTCATGAGCTTTTAACCAACTGTACTATAGCGTTCTGGTTGTCCAAGCCCTGAAGAGAAAGTATTGAACAACCACTGTTCTGTTCTGTTTTGGTTTTGAGGTTTCCTAGTCACTCCCCTCCTCCCCATCAAACATTAGCCTGTGTCCACACCACTGACTGACCTCTGTCTCAGGATGAATCAAAAGAACCACAAATAATCCAAGACGCATGGGTTGGGTTTGAGCATCTATTGGTCCATTTGTATGGATCACTTGGTTAAATGGTTTACTGTGAAATGGTTCACTGTGAAATCAAGAGGAGTTGTCTATGAGTTACCTTGGCATTTTGTCAATGTTTTTGATTTTTTAAGTTGATTTTATAGTTCCATTTTACAGTTTATAGCAGTGGTTTTCCAACTTTTTCATACAAAGGCTCAATATTTGTTCTGTATTTTAGCCACGGACCACCATTTGATGTTGAGTGTAGCCTCTCGGACACCAAGTTTCTTCTACATTT
Source organism: Benthosema pterotum (assembly GCA_039105355.1). NCBI lineage: Eukaryota > Metazoa > Chordata > Actinopteri > Myctophiformes > Myctophidae > Benthosema > Benthosema pterotum. The sequence continues at coordinate 14,800,323 of CM076970.1, forward strand.
TGTGTATTGTGTAGATTCTTGAAATATTATTAGTAATTCAGATGTTTAAATATAATTTAACTCTTGAGAGTGTAAGGGTTATGGTTGCAGATCCATAAGGGTCCCTTTGGTTACCAACTGTCCATCATTTAGCTGGGGACCACCTGGAATCCTATCAGGGACCACTGGTTGAAAACCACTGGTTTATAGTATTGTATAGTTACCAGGTAATAAAACACAACATCCTCCTATTCTTGAACTGTATGTGGACAGATGTGCTCATCGTGGCGTTTGGTGTTTATGGCCAAGCTAAAGAGGCAGTGGTTGACCGAGAAGAACTCAAGGACCCCTGAACCCTCTGAAACAATCCACGTGTCCGTAATCGTAACTCCACATCTGCGCCGGGGCAGTCAGGAAACACGTTTTTTTGTCCTTGATTAGGTGTTAATGATTTAATAGACGTGCCCCGGCTGAAATAGAGCGAGTGTGTTTCTAATGTAAACCTCAACCAAACCGTACTCCAGTACACCCACCCGCCCACACGCCTGCCCGCCCGCCCGCCGCCCACCCACCCAACCCCTTCCTTTTTCACCACTCGCGTCCACCCCGAATGCACAGACTTCCCTTTGTTTAGGAAAGTTCCTGTGTGTGTGTGTATGGTTGACATCATCGCGCACCGCGTCCTGCAGAGGCGGAGGTGAGGTGGGCAGGGGCTGAAAAACCACACGCGCTTCTGGCAGGCCTCTGATGGAGATGCTGGAGGGAGGGAAGGAGGGAGGGAGGGCTGGAGGACGAAACGGCAACCCAATCTCCGTCTCTCTGCTTTCTTGCTTCCTGATTACATGGTTCACTGTTGCTGCAGCCGCTTGCCACCGGTGACACTGATGAGCAAGCCCGAAAAGCCTACTTGTTTGCTTCTCCGAGGCCAAACCCAACCCCAAAAAAACGTTGACGTTGGGTTTATTTTGGATGCATCTTGTTCTGTGTGTGGTTTTCGTTACTTCTCTTGATCCGCTGCCGTCCAGCACAGCTAAGCCCCCGGTGTTTTCTGTTCCTTTTTTTTTACAATGCCACGGCCTCTGCCTCGAGTCTCAATCGAGAACACACTTTTTCGGCATTACGCCCAAAGGCAGACTGTAGTGTGTATACGGTATGATGCCCTGTCTGAAGCAGTGTACTGTCCTCGCCGCAGTTCTGTGTGAGGTTTTACATGCTGTGTGTCCTGTGGGGAGGAAATGCCCTCAAGTAATGTCTGTGAGGTTTTTTTTTGTTGTTGTCTGAAAGGAAATCTTCTGTGCTGAGGAGGACAAGAGATTAACCTTTCGAGTTTATAAGAACCGAATGTATTTCAGTGGTTTTCAACCAGTGGTCCAGCTAAGTTGGTTAACCAGATGTAATTCTTTAAGTGCATGAATATGAATGGACAAATGGACCCTTGCGGGTCCATTTGGTTTCAGGTTTACACTCTCAACAGTTGAAATAGTCATCATCTGAATTAGTCCAAGTCTACACAACTAGAGAATGTAGAATATTAATGGTCATTTTGATCTGTATGTTTGATTGTTTTGTTTCTGAAATCCAGCCTCGTATTGTGGACAAAAGCAAAAGAAATCTAGTTTTGGGGTCTGTGGGGGGTGAAAATGCTCAATAAATAGTGGGCCCTGGTATCAGAAAGGCTGAAAACCACTGATATATTTGGACATTAGATGACATTAGATGATGAAATATTTAACGTTGTCATTTTCACACCTTAGATAAACAACTAGTACGTAACGATCCATCCACCTAGACCAGTGTTTTTCAACCTTTTTCATACCAGGACCCACTATTCATGCAGAATTTGAGCCACGGTCCACCTTTTGAGGACATTTTCGGAGAAAACAAAACAGGCAAACATACAGATCAAAATGACCATTAATCTTCAACATTCTCTAGTTCATTCTACACATTCTTCAACATTCTCTAGTTTACCCTCTCAAAGAGTTACATCTGGTTAATCAACTCTCCATCATTTAGCCTGGGGACCACCTGGAACCCTCTCAAGGACCACTAGTTGAAAACCACTGACCTAGAGTCTGAGGTGGATGGCGGTAGCACCGTAGCATCATGACGAGACGGCGAGTTGTGCAATCGCAAAAAGAACAGGCTTTCAACAGAATCAAATGTCCTGTGAATGTCTAAACCTTTGTGGTGTTCATTGTAAGATCAAACTAAACATCCAAAACGTAGCTGCAAATGTTACACACAAAAAAATGTTCTACACCCCTGAGGGTGTATATTTGTTGTAGGTGTGGCGTATGTGTGCGATCATCACTCAGAGCAGCGAGGTTATGCGATAGGAATGGAGAGAGAGAGAGAGAGAGAGAGACTGCCCATGCAGTCCTCACTTGGCTCTACTCCTCTTTTGGTGCCTTGAGCGGCCGGAGTCTTGGCATTCCTCTGGTGGGTGATAATGTGAACTAGGGAAGGGCAGGCTGCAATGCCTGTGTCAGAAAGCAAAGCCTTAAGGAGTAATGACTTGCACATGTAATGCCGTTATGTAAACTGATTAACACAAACTGTCATTGGTTTAAAAGCAGTGGTTTTCAACCTTTTTGACACCAGGGCCCACTATTTATTCAGCATTTGAGGACATTTTAGCCCCACAGATCCCAAAACTAAACATTTGTTTTGCTTTTGTCCACAATTCCAGGTTGGATTTGGGAAACAAAAACCATACAGATCAAAATGACCATTAATCATCTACATTCTCTAGTGTGTAGACTAATTCAGATGATGAACATTTTAACTCTTGAGAGCGTAAACATGGAAGATGTAACATGAAACCAAATGGACCCGCAATATCTGGTTAACCAACTTTCCTTCATTTAACCTAGGGACCACCTGGAACCCTCCCAAGGACCACTGGTGGTCTCTGGCCCACTGGAGGAAAACCACTAGGTTAAAGAAAAGACACGCATCAGATCCATCCGCTACCGAGTACAGAAATTAGATAACGGCAATCTTATTCTCGGGTGAAAATAGTGTGTGCAATCTCACAACATGTCGCAATGGGTTGTGAGCTTAATAGATCGGTTGTTTACAGTATATTCGGTGTAGAGGGGACCTACCATAGAGCTCTGAGGAACCAATGAAGAGATTTCAAAGAAATCAAATTCATCACATCATTGAATTGAATGTTCTCAGTACAGATTATGTCACCGCCTGCGATTGTTGTCAAGCGGGTCATTTGCTATCCTGTAACGAAATTCATTTACAAAGAAATGCGCTCAGCCTTGTGAACAGGCTGCCTCTCTCTCTCACTCCATCAAACACACTCCCTGCTGCCTAAATAAACAGCATTGCTAGGCAGCAACCCATTTCCTTACACAAATATACAGTGCTTTTGCAGGGCTCTTAACCCTCAAAGGGATCCTCCTCTAAATCACATGTTGTGCTGCTTCCCCCCCAGTCAAAGCCCTTGTTCATATTTTGGGAGCGTTCTGTTGCTTTTTATATGTCAGTGAGGAGGAGACAGCAGCAGGCATCGTTTATGCATTTTTTGCATTTTATATTTTTGGCGTTTCGACTTGATGCTCCTCCTATCGAAGGAGCTTTTGGAGCGAGTGGGCTATGGATTCGGTGTCTTCTTGCGCAAGAAGGACACAGGATTTGACCTGTGATATTTTTTTCACTTTAGCCTGAATTATGCACAGAGCATACTCCAGGTATGCTCAGTGTTTTAACTTTGTGGCCACACCGCCATCCCCGCCTCATAAAATGTGATTTTCCTTGGTTATGACTCCCGTCTGTATTTCCCACTCAGCCGTTTTCGACGTGCTGCTACGCCGAGCATTCTCCTCACTAATTTCTCACCTGTCAAGCTGTATAGATAACATACATAGCTCCGGCGCAGCGTGTCGGCGGTAGCCGCTGGTTCTCGAGTTTCAGGTTGGTGGTGGTTGGTTTGGGCTCCGTGCCTCCATGGCTCCACAGTCTGGGTGGTTGAGGTCATCCTGGCAGAGGGCCCTCTCCTGTCAAGCAACACCTATAGCGATCTGGGAGTTCTTAGAACCGCCAAGCCAAAAGCCTCCCTACAGTTCCCTATACAGCTCTGCACAGTCAGAGAGAGAGCTTTCTTTCAGAGCAAACCTCTGCAAACCAAATCATGCATCCTGTCCCGGATCACCTTACTGATAAACATCAGAGTTGGGGGGTCGGCCGAGATGTTTCCTTGACCCTGATTAGCTGGAGGGCTTTGCGTAATTGACGTGACCTTCTCCTCACTGTAACACTGGCTTGGGCTTGTCAGTGGGCATTGCCCGCCTTCACAAATCACTTTTTTTTTGTATGGTCTGTTGCAGCGATTGCCTTTGATCCAACTACAGTAAGACCAAACAGTCAATCAGTCACTCCAGAATTGGATTGACGTTAATGGAGAAAGTCTATGCGGGTCATTGCTAGTAAATTAAGGAATAAACTACTGTAGAAAGGGGCTGATACGGAGATCCTAAATGGAAGCTTTGTTTTAAAGCTTTAAAGCCATAGAGCAGGCCTTCTTCAATGTGGATCAACAGATGTTTGTCTTCATTATAGTGTGGGAGTGATTCGGTACTGGTCACAGCGCGTCAATGACCCCCGAAATCTACCTCTCAGATCAGTTTAAGAGGGAAAAATCATATTTGTCAGCACTGGTTATAACTCTAGGTTGTCTGTTTGCTGTGCGTACATTGGTAGTCTATGTAAATTTCCATTCACGCCATGATTAGCATGTGTAAATTCCAATGCCATTGTCAGTGGTATAATTATGTTAGTCTTCTCCTGCTACTCCTTTTCCAAATTAATAGGATGTGTGTTTTCATGGATGGTTAGAATAAGAGTTTGAATTACAGCAGGTTTTCATAGGAAAGGGTCGGGGCAGCTTAAAATGAATCCATCAATAAGTAGTACTAAATCAAGCATCTTAAAAAAACTGTCTGGGGTTGTTCACATAAGTGAAACTTTTAAGTGGGTGTAACAAAGTTCTCCCATACCCCTTTTTTATAGCTTTCATCTCTGTTATTGTAATTTAATAATGTGTGAGGGATCGCTTGAATATTAAGCGGAGATTTGCGGTTTCTCTCTTGTAGTCTTAACCCCGAGCTGGTTGGAAAAGGACGGATTTGGGAGTCTTTGACTGCAATATCCCATGAAGTCGGTGATAGTTGCAGCCCTGTCTCGCTGTCTGTACTGTCCAATAAGACAGTGGTTTTCAACCAGTGATCCGGGGATCACCAGTGGTCCTTGAGAGGGTTCCAGGTGGTCCCCTCAGGCTAAACGATGGACAGTTGGTTCACCATCTGAATCAGCTCAAGTCTACCCAACTAGAGAATGTAGAAGATTAATGTTCATTCCTCATTTGGTTTCATTTTTACACTCCCAAAGAAATACATCTGGTTAACCAACTGTCCATCATTTAGCCTGGGGACCACCTGGAACCCTCTCAAGGACCACTGGTGGTCCCTGGATCACTGGTTGAAAACCACTGTTTTATTGGACAATAAGCGAGACAGTAAGGCTGCAACTATTACTGACATTAATGGAATATTGTAGAAATGGCCAAAGAGACACGTTCAAAGTAAACACATTCCATTGCTTTTATTCAGCGTGATTTACAATATAGGTGCAATAATGAAATAAGCAACTCCCAAATCAGTCCTTTTCCAACCAACTTGGGGTCAGGAAATATTTAGTTTTTGGGGTCTGTGGGGGCTAAAATGTCATCAAACCGTGGGCCGTGGCTCAAATGCTGAATAAATAATGTGCCCTGGTATCAAAAAGGTTGAAATCTACTGCAATAAAAACATTGAAACCTAGCTAGTGCCATGCAGGGTATAACCCGTCATGTCCCCTCTCTCTCTCTGTCCCCTCAGCTCCACGGCTACATGGAGAGCGAGCCTCTGACGCTGCAGCTGTTCATCGGCACGGCGGACGACCGGCTCCTGCGGCCGCACGCCTTCTACCAGGTCCACCGCATCACGGGCAAGACGGTGTCCACGCCCAGCCACGAGGCTCTGCAGAACAACACCAAGGTCCTGGAGATTCCCCTGCTGCCTGAGAACAACATGAGAGCCATGTGAGTGAGTGGTGGTAGATATAGATGGATGGATAGATAGAGAGAGGGGGACCCCCCATGCAACCGTGATGGAGTGACTATCTGAAATGTTATGTCCGTGACACCTAGGGTAATGAGAACCAGCTGTTCTGAGGGGGAGAGATCTGTGTGTGTGCGTGCATGTGTAAGCGCGACAGTGTGTGTGTGTGTGTGTGTGTCAGTGTTGCCAACTTGGCGCATTTGTCGCTATTTTAGCTTTGTGCCAAAATTAGTGAAAAACTCCAGGCGGAAAATCTAGTGCTTTTTTGCTGTATGGTGAGTTGGGGCGAAAAAGAGTTGAAATGAAGAGATAGAGACGCTAGAGATAAAACCCTAATTTTTCACAAATTTTCCTCCTATGATAGAGTCCTCCTTTCCTAGAAAGGACCATTGGTAACAAAATGGACCCTAGATGGACCCTAGACCTGTAGCGTAAAATGAAACCAAATGGACCCATAAGTGTCCATTTGATTTCAGTTTACGCTCTCAAGAGTTAAATTATATTTAAACATCTGAATTACCTATAATTTTCAAGAATCTACACATTTAGAAAATGTATTAAGAATTGTTATTTTGACCAACATTTTGCCAGTTATCTCTGTCCTAAATTAGTTTGAGAGACTCAACATCAAGTAGTGGTCCTCTGTGGCTAAAATGCAGAATAAATAGTGGGCATGAAAATGGTATGAAAATGGTTGAAAACCACTGCTCTATAATGCATTCTAGTGAAATCTTGGCCACTAGTGCGTATGTATGTGTGTGTGCGTGTGCGTGTGTAACGGGTTGCCCCATCTGCACACACAGTAGAGCAGGGTTTCCCATTTTTCTAAGCCTCTCTCCCTCTGCGATCAGATTACTGGAGAGGGAACCTCAGAGAGCTGCTAACGGAGGTCTGGGCTCTGTCTGTCTGTCTGTCTGTCTGTCTGTCTGTCTGTCTGTCTGTGTGTGTGAGCTCCAGGCGGTAGCAGCAGCCTCTGCTAGCCTCAGCACTTTTCTCTACGTTTTAATGGATATAACACATAGGCTCCCCCTTATATAACTCCTGCAGCTCCGAGGGATAGGGTTTCCTCTTTTCTTTTGGGCCGAGGACACGCCTCAGAGTGGGTTACGGTAGGCTATAGGCGAGGGATTTGTCTGAGATTTATTAATTCTGACACGCATCCTAAACGTGACGTATAGATGCTCGGCGGCCCCAGCGCCAGAATAGAGGCATTGTGATATTTCACAGAATGCGCATTCATCGCGATTTAGGCTGTCAGGATTATAGGGGCATGTGTTAAATTTTTTTGCCATGAATCAACTTCGCTTACAGTTTTTTTTCATCCGTGCTTTTCTGGCGCCGGGCCACGAAAAAAGCTGCTGGCTCGAGCGGCTCGAGAACGGAGAACGGATTCTGTTCGTCTCGTACTCAAAAAAGCGCGCCTGCAATGGATCTAGTGCAGTGGTTTTCAACAGGTGGTCTGGGATCCACCAGTGGCCCTTGAGAGGGTTCCAGGTGGTCCCCAGCTAAGTTGGTTAACCAGATGTAACTCTTGAGAATGTAAAAAATGAAACCGAGTTAAAATATTCACCATCTTAGTTAGCCCAAGTCTACACAACTTAAATGATCAATAGTCATTTTGATCTGTATGTTTTGCCTGTTTTGTTTCCCAAATCCAGCCTGGAATTGTGAACAAAAGCAAAAATAAATCTTTAGTTTTGGGGTCTGTGGGGTTAAAAATGTCCTCAAATGGTGGTCCGTGGCTGAAATACTGAATAAAATGGTGGGCCCTGATATCAAAAAGGTTGAAAACCCCTGATCTAGAGTGAGGAGATAGAGTTGTTTCTTTTCGTTTTGGCACTGTGCTGTTTCAGAGTCTTTTTTGGGGGGGTCAAGCCTTGAATAGACACCTTGGAATGCGGCTGTCTGCGTAGGCGCAGAGCTGAACAGCTGGGGTCCGAGCATCAACACCTGATTGCTTCTCCAGCGAAGCAGAGAGAGAACCTCAGTGTCTGGTGAAGAATCCCAGGGTGTGTTAGGATAAAGCGGAAAGATTGTCAGTTAACGAGAGCTTATACTGAGGGGAAAGTGATATTTTCTATATTCTTAATATTCCAATACTACTCACAGTACTTTAAGACTGAAAATATATTTTTGTACCAGGATAATAGTTTTATACAACTCATGCAAGATACACAACAAATAACAACAAAACAAAGAAATAAACTAGCCCGTGTTTACTGTTTTTGTGGGGTTCTTTTCCCTGAAATTGGTTCTTTTCCCATGAAATTGGTATCTTGTTTACTAAAGCTGGAGAAATGGAGAGACCTCTGTTGTCACTGAACCAACCCTCAGGGAAACAGGCAAGAAATTAAGCCTCAAATAACAAGGAGATGGAAAATAACCCAAATTTAGTATGGAGAGGAAGAGGTGAGTTTGAGGGTTGGCGTGTTTATTAAAAATACTACCGGTAGGTACTATAACAATTATACCTTCTTAACTATAACCAAATTGGCCCTTTATGGGCCTGGGGAACTGTATAGAGAGACACTATTGGGGGAAATTCCCACAGGGTTTCTCTTGTGTACCATTAAAAAGCTATTCATGAAGCCATTATGTTAGGTTACAGAGGATTGGTTTTTGCTGAATTGGAGAGTGTTGTGTTTTAATCTCCGCCGTCTTGGGAGTGAATCACTCCTTTTAAAAAACGAGAAACATCTCTGCCATTTTAGATTTTTTAAAAATTGGTTGGTCAAAAATAGCAGCTGCACAAACTCGCATTCTTTGAAAAATCTTCAACGTGTGAGAACTACTGATTCAGAAAGGTAATTGTAGAATCAGCCACAGGTCTTGTGTTAAAAACTTGGCAAAATGTTTTCATCTGCTTCAAGTTCTCCATCTCTGTCTCCTCCCACGCAGAATCGACTGCGCAGGGATCCTGAAACTCCGTAATTCGGACATCGAGCTCCGCAAGGGCGAGACTGACATCGGGCGCAAGAACACCCGCGTTCGGATGGTGTTCCGGGTGCACATCAGCCACCCCACGGGCAGGACGGTGTCCCTGCAGGCCTCATCCAACCCCATCGAATGCTGTGAGTATTAACACACTTACAGTGTTTAGGCAAAAATAGCTTACATGTTGCATCACAAATTGTTGTGAGTTTGTAGATGTATTTACATGATCTTCTAGTTCAGTGGGTTTCGTCCAGTGTTTTTTGTCCACAATTCCAGTCTGGATTTAGAAAACAAAACAGGCAACCATGCAGGCCAAAATGGACATTAATCTTCTACATTCTCCAGTTACGTAGACTTGGGGTAATGCATATTTTAACTCTTGGGAGTGTAAACATGAAACCAAATGGACCCGCAAGGGTCCATTTGGTTTCATGTTTACGCTCTCAAAGAGTTACATCTGGTTAACCAACTCTCCCGTCATTTAGCCTGTGGGCCACCTGGAACTCTCTCAAGGACCACTGGTGGTCCCTGGACCACTGGTTGAAAACCACTGTTCTAGTTACATGCTTGTTCTCAAATTATAATATCATTTTTGGCTGTATTTACATGCCCAAAATGTGAATGCCAAATGTTAAAAAATGCTTACAAATTGACTTGGAAGTGATAACTGTACACCCATATAACAACATTATCTTGATTGTCAACCACTGTGTGAATATTGCTGATGTCAGGCAAAAATAATAAATCTGTGCTATTGGACACCATTTACATCTGTGTGTTGGTTAATAAAAATATTGAACTAATAAAAGTTAAAGCACTACAGACAAAATCTCATAACTCCATTGGACCCTCCAAAAAAGAACGACTTCTGCCCATATCATTGAAGTAATTGGCAATATAGAGTCAGAATGCCAAGTTTGAGGCAGAATTGTTAGCTTTAGCTTTAAAATGTATGTAAATACATTACTTTGCAGTTGCATTACCCCAAAGATTTAATAAGGCCATTTGTACCGTACCGTTTAAAATGGTTATCCACATTTTATTGTCATAGTGTTACGTGCCATTCTCATTTTGTTAGTGCACAATAACCCATTGTGTAAAGCACTTTGTGGCCACGTTTTTTTAAGGAGCACCTTTTTAAATACAGCTTCTACTGGGCTCTCTTCCTCGTGGCTCGTGCGTCTACCGTAAATCATCGTTGTGTAATGTCTGTCCACGTTAATGGTCAATTAGCCTTTGTTCAATAACCTTCCATTGACTTCATGCTGTTACAACCTCTCAGTGAACTGGGACAAACCCCAGCAGATCAGCTTCTGTGTCATGTGGTTCTGGCACTGATAGTGCACCACGCAGATCACAGTCTTATGAGGTAACTGAAAAAACAGTGGTGTAGAACCATGAACTCAGCCTCCTTGAAATAGACCCATTGTCGGGTTGTAAAACCGTTGCCATTAAGCAACGGGTTTTTGACCGAAACGTTTGCGCACAATCACAATGGGATTCTGTTGTTTTCCCAAAGACTTGTCAAGACGAATTGCAAGCTATATTTCACCTTTTATCTATCCATATTTGTCACGGTGAAGCTTTCCAAGTGAGATGCAGGAAAAAAAAAACAATGAAAACAATTCACCCAAAAAATAATTTCAGGGAAAAAAAAGTCTCACAAAAGCAAAAAAAGGAGCAGGCGAAGAACGATAATACAGGGATGAATTGTTCATGGCAAGCTGTTCGTGCCAAATACCAGCATAACAAAAATAAACACCACGCAGATCATTTCTCTCTCTCTTAACGGAAAAGGAGAGTCTAATTTCTTAAAGGCGGCTTCCCCCTGTAAAGCTTCTAACTTGGATCGGGATGCTCGGGTCTGCATGGGGAGTGGGTGTGTGTATTAGCTGCAGCAGCATTGAGGACAGTTGCTTTCTCTCTCTCTCTCCCTCCTCCACTCCCACAGCTCAGAGATCGGCCCAGGAGCTGCCTCTGGTAGACAAGCAGAGCTTGGAGACCTGCCCTGCCCCAGGCGGGGAGAGGATGCTCCTCAGCGGACACAACTTCCAGCACGACTCCAAGGTGGTGTTCGTGGAAAAGGCCCAAGGTATAGACGGGGCGTATTTTGGGAGCGAATGTTAAGTTGTTCAGAGGCAGGTGTGTGTCTGTGTCGTGTGTGTGTGTCTGTGTGTTTGTGTGTGTGTTTGTGCATGCGGGCACAAGCTAGTAAACTGTGCATATGTGATTTTGTGTGTATGTGCGTTTCCCCTCTGTCACTGGCAAACCCTAGGACTTCTCCCTCTCTCTCTCTCTCTCCCTCCCTCCCTCTCTCCCTCTCTCCCTCCTCTTTTCCCCCGCCGTCAAAATATCCTCCACGCTGCCAGAGTGCCACATGTGGTGCACATTAATGCGCTGTATTTTTAACCCAGCGCATTTACATTTGCAGAAGTTTCCATTGCCTGTTCGGCGGAGGAATGGCTCACAAATGCTGCAGCATATGCTGCTGGTGTTGCCTGTGTGCGTGCATTTCGTGTATTGCTGCCCATGCCCCCTTCTTTGCATGTGTACATGCTACACATGTGTTCCTTGCGGCGTGAGTGCGTGCTTCTTGTGCACTACTAGTCACATGCGTGAGCGTGCACACACACACGTGTGTGTCTGTCATCTCTCCCTCAGTCGTATTTGTTTCTCTTTTTCTTAACTCTAAAGCCCCTTCTGGTTTTTTTGGTGGGAGCAGCAAGTGTTCCCAGATGTCGAATTTTTTTCGAAGGTGGTTTACAAACAGCAATTTCCTTGATTGGCTTTAGACAAGCAACGTGAGCTATATGGTTTTGAGCGGTGTAAACACGTGCGATGCTATCAGGCCCCTTTGGTGAGTCATCCACAGTGGAGAGAGAGAGGGGAAGCCGTCACATTGTTCCACCTGTGAAAAAGAAAAGAAAAAGTCCTGTGAGAGAGGGAGAGAGACTCACAATAGAGCAGTGGGATTGTTTACCAAAACAAGAAGCGATTGTGCGGCGAGGAAAGGCTTTGTTTTTATCGCCTCCCCGATCTCTTATGACTGATCCAGATCTCCCCAAGGCAAAAGCGAATGATCTATTCGCTGTGTTAGCGATTTTTTTTCTCGTTCCAAACAATGCAACAATATACGACGTGTTTGAGTTTGAGTTTGAGTTTTCCCAATTGGTGTTGAAAATGGTATGAGTGCGGCCTCATCGCCGATGAAGCCGCACCCATACCATTTTTCATTTTAGTCTTTAGTTCTGTGACCCACAAGATTTATATCTTGTACGGGACTTATATATAAGTAAGCATCAGTAATAACATCACTTTTCGTTGTAGTTGCAAGACACGCAGCATGCATAAAGCTAAAGGTCTGACTCAGAGAGTTTTCTGTTTTGAATGATGAAATGCTGTTGGTTTATAGTGGTGCCACAATTGCAGTTAGTTAGTACCAGTAGTAGCAGTGTTTCAATTCATTTTAAATACAATGTAAGCACTTTACTTTGAAATATTCTTGAAATGTGGGTTGTTTGAAATGATGTTTGGTGGGGCAGTCAGGCCCCCCCTGCCTAGATCCGGCCCTGGCTCAATAGTTCCTCCAAATTCCTCTGGTTAATGATGAGTATAGCTTCTGAACCCGACTGTCTTTAGGGCCAGAGGGTTGCCGCTGTAGCTTCTGCAGGCCGGCTGCTGCTGTTGTTGATGGGTGGGTGTGTGCTGCTCCGCTTGTTTTTGATGAGGGTTTCCCCACGTCTGGCACTCGCATTGGATTCCTGGGCAAAACCTACCATGGAAACACCCTTAAGCCAGGCTTCCACCACTTGCCATACCCCCCCACCCCTCCCTCCCCCTCCCTTCCCAATCCTTCCAACCCCCTTTATCCAAGTGGCATCTTGATGTGCCTCCTCCATATCCCCAGTTCATTAACTCCGTAGGGCTGTGTAATGGTCCCTGTGGATGCCATGCTGTATAACTGGTCTTCAAGGTAGACAGACAAATTAGGTACACCGTGGTCTCTTCGTCCCTCTGGGAGAAAACCAGGGCATTGTCATGAGATGGTAGTGAAAGTCAAAGTGAATTAAAGCAACAAAACATGGTATCCATTGAAAACATACTATCATTTCACCTATGGAGACATGTCCCAATAATGCTTATAGTACACAATATTTTAACTAGTTTGTTTTACATGCCTTACTTTTAAATCACATAGTTTATGTCGTTGTTTTTGCTCGTGCCAAAGCAGAGGACTGAGAAACTGTTTTAACGATCAGCCTCATAAATCCAGAAGTAGTGGACTCAGGGCTGCTTCGATGTGAAGTTTTTCCTTTCTATATTCCAGCAAAGAACACACCCACAAGTCTTACTTACAAGGCAAGTTAGACCGTAACACACGGTTGAACATTTGTCCAAGTTGAACATTCGTATACAGTATATCCGTGTCCTGCAACCATGCTGTTGCTGTTTGCCTGCGTGTCAATGTGGAGGTGCAAATATACGTCCATATCATGAGTGTCAGGGCCGGATTTAGGCATGGGCATGGGGGGGAATGTCTCCCTAAATACCCTGACTGCCCCACCGAACATGTTTGCATGCAAACAAACCCAGATATTTCAAATTAAAGTGCTTTATATTTAAAATGATTTGAAACACTACTACTATTGCTACCAACACTGTTAAATCATTGAAAACATAAAACTCTCTGAGTCAGACCTTTAGCTTTAGGCATGCTGCGTGCCTGTTGCAACTTCAACAACAACTGATGTTATTATTGGTGCTTACTCGTCTAATATAAGTCCAGTACAAGAATTTAAATGGAAGTGATATGAGGGCAGCATCATCGCCCGTGTCGCTTCGCGCCACGGGCGATGAAGCCGCCCCCATACCATTTTCGCCTGCCACCCCCCCAATTCAGCAATGTTACATCCGGGCCTGATGTGTGTGCTTGTGTGGGTGTGGTCGTAGTACATCTTTTCTGTGTGACTACTGCTCTCCACGCGTCATACAGGAGGGAATCCCTGTCTCCCTCCAGAGAGCAGGGAACAGTCCATGCTACCACCTGCTCCCCAAACCCCAAGTGCTTCTGCAAAGCAGCCTCAAAATATATAGCAGTCATCATCCCTGGCCTGCCCCTCCCTGTCTCTCAACAGACAGAGAGATCTGTGATAACAGCAGCTCGGTTGTCACTCCTGGTTACCGCCAATAAGTCATAAGAGATCGCTAACACTGTAGTACTGTGCAGACATCAGCTGTAATCTAAGCCTCGCTCAAATTTGACCTCCCTCTTTCATTTCTATCCCTGCCCCCCAGCCTGCCCTAAAAGAGATGCTGCTGCTGCTGATTAAACCCAGGGCTTTTCCATTTGGGGAAATTAGGGTTTTCTACTGCACATGTCCTTTATTCACCTCTCTGGTCTTTTTGTGGTTTTGTGGTTTGAGGTGTTTAAGGTGCTACTGGACAGCTGGGTAAAGAACGCTATAGTCAAAATGGGAATAGAAATTAAAAGACGCATGCACGTCGAGGCATAAAAATATATGGGAATGCTATTCAAAAAGTAAAAGCAAATTAAATCTTCAGTTTTGGGGTCTGTGGGGCTAAAAGGTCTTCAAATGGTGGTCTGTGGGTCAAATTCTGAATAAATAGTGGGCCCTGGTATCAAAAAGGTTGAAAACCCCTGATTTAGATCGTTTTGGAGTGCCTTACTGCCTGTCACCCCCCCACCCCGTCTCTCTCCGCATTTAAGCCTAGTGTGAAAATATGTGCTTAAAAGGTCCAGTCTGGTCCAGGAAAGTTGTAAAATTGCCCACATAGAGGGATGCCTCTATTCCTACAATGACCTTTAAGCCAGATGTGTAATTGTCGTAGGCGGATGAACTTAATGTCCCCAAAATGTGTGCTGATGCTTTAGCAAAGAGGAGTTGTCTGGATATGTGAACAGTATCTGCCATGGTATATTGTAGTTTAGTATACAAAAGGATAGGAGAGAATAGGATAGAAAATACAAGATGTGTATTGTGTATGATTATATTGAGCAGAGGTTTTCAACCAATGGTCCTTGAGAGGGTTTCAGGTGGTCCCCAGGTAAGTTGGTTAATCAGATGAAAGGTTAATTAACCATATGTAACTCTTGAGTGCGTAAACATGAAACCAAATGGACCCTTGCAGGACCATTTGGTTTCATGTTTACACTCTCAAGAGTTCAAATATTCAACATTTGAATTTAGTCTACACAACTAGAGAATGTAGAAGATTATTGGTAATTTTGGTCTATATGTTGCCTGTTTTGTTTCCCAAATCTAGTCTAGTATTGTGGACAAAAGACAAAGAACTCTACTTACCTACTTACTACTATTACTACTCGGGACCACGCAAAACAATGCCAATCGAGAACAATGCAAATGTTTAATGTATGCCCCTGTTGGTTATGAAATACCCATTGCTGAATGCGCTGTTAGTTACCAAGTATGGTAACCAATGGGCACTGGCCTATTTAGGAACGATGCAAGTTGGGAATTCATTCCCCTATCCGTTTATGCAACACCCATGCATTGTAGTTGATCCATTTGCGAAATACGGAGGGGTCTGATGATGTCAGCAAGAACTGCTGATGTACCCGAACATTAGGTTACGTGACCATTGGAGTTCCATTGTGCGTGCTGTGCTGCCTTTATATTGGACCAGCGGCTAAAAAAAAAGCTGGAAAAAATGAAAAAATGCAAAGCTCAGCCAGTGGGTGAAGCCTCCACAGAACCGCGGAAAATCAGACACAGATATTTGTGTTTGTCGGAAACCACTGGTTTGACCAAATTTCGGGTCATCCGGGATAGACACGGCAAGTTTGAGGTCAATTATTAGTTGGCTGGGACAATCAGACATGCAAGCAGACAGACAAACAAGACAGACAGACAGAAAAGGCAAGATTGTAGATTACACCAGTAGTTTTCAACCAGTGGTCCGGGGACTACCAGTGATCCTTGAGAGGGTCCCAGGTGGTCCCCAGGCTAAATGAAAGTTGGTTTACCTGAAAAAAATCTTTTTATACTATCTGAATTAGCCCAAGTCTACCCAACTAGTGAATGTGGACAATTTTGATCTGTTTTGCCTGTTTTGTTTCGGAAATCCAGCCTGGATGAAAGCAAAAATAAATCTTTAGTTTTGGGATCTGTGGGGCTAAAATGTCCTCAAATGGTGGTCCGTGACTCAAATGCTGAATAAATAGTGGGCCCTAGTATCAAAAAGTTTGAAAACCCCTGGATTACACCCATTTTACTCAGTTGCACTGAACATACCAGATTTGTAAGCTCACAGTGTGTTGGCATGAGATGTTGTGAGCTTGGTGTTGCCTATTTTGCCACATAACTTCCTCGTACTTCATATAACTCCGGGTTTACAGTAAAGTACAGACCGTATTTCTCTCTACCATTGTGGCTAATGGCTGAAAATTACTGCGAGAGAAGCCTGAAGGGAATCCTTGCGGAGGAGTCAGAGACGTTGAGAAACACCCTTTATGAAAAGAGCGCTTTCACATCTGGGCCAGGCATTCTGGGATGGCTGCCTGCCTACTCCACAGCACAGTCAGTATCATGGCGAATAATAACTCTTGGTCTCTCTCTCTCTCTGAACTGAAGGCCCTGAGTCAGTTTAGCCAGCCCAGGATGTGTCTCTTTTCTCTGACCTGTGATCCCACAGTCTCACTGTCTCTGTGTCGGTTGAGCCAAAGCAGGAAAAAAGGTCCAAAAGCAGGTAGGTCCCAGGGGACTGCCCTGTGTGATTCTCCCCAATGTATTTCCCCGGCCCCCGGCTTTCCCCCGGCAGCAGTCTCTGTCTAAGTTGTTCTTGGCCGCCGTAACCGTTTGCAAGTAAGAGGAACCTTTAGAAATTGAATTGCGCAAAAGATTATCACACACACAGTATACACATTGGAAGCTGCCAGGTGCTGTCTGGAATTACCCCCGCCGAAAATTACAGATAACCATCCCTCCTTTTTTAACAGGCGAAAAACCTGCAGGAGCCTGACCAGGATGAAAGCACTGTAATAGCTGCAGTGAATGAGGTTTTCTCCTTGGAGAACAGACACACATACACACGCATGCACACACACATACACACGAGAGCAAGACGTATAGTTTGCCAGCTAGTGGTTTGTGGGTCTCCTTAGAGAAAATGTGTTTTTGGTGGGGACTGGGGAGGGGGGTTCGCCGCTTTCCCCTCGGTGATGCACACGGTCAGTTAGAGAGCTTTGGATCGGATTCATCGCGTTCATAGAACAATGACTTCCACTCGATGCCGTTTAGTGGTCTGGCCGCCTCCCAGACACTTCTGAGAAACAATGGCTGTTTTCATAAACAAATAAATTACAGTCGCATAAACAGAGTCCTTCATAGTTTCATCAGTTGCACTGTGCGGTTCATAAAATCACGGTTCCTGCTGGTGGAAGCCCCCGGGGTCAACTTTTGATGAATAGGCGCGAGATTTATGACACAAGACGCAGATGACATTGTGCAGAGACAGCACCACCTTAAGGAGCTCCGCGGCACTGTGCCGAAGTGCGTTCCGTATTCGAGTAGCTCCTCTGCGGCGGCTGGCCTTTATCATAGCTCGTTTTTGGAAGAGCTGGCTTGTCTCCGTTCGCGACTGTGTGTGCATGCAGCAACACCCATGATTCTTCTGTTTTCTGAGGGCAAAGAAGAAGGTTCAGTCATCAGATGGGGGAGGACAAGGGAACTCTTTCAACCGTGCCACATCACGGGCCCATGCACAGGCTAGCGCATGTGTTTATATTTACCGTGTGTTATGGGGGATTTGGGCACATGCCACCCCGCTGTTTCGCTTCTGGGCACCGAGAGTTACTCCACCCCAACCCCAATTAAGGAGCACAAGGAGCCGTTTGATTCCCTTTATAAACCCTGCATGACAAATAGCCGTATTGTATACTGTTTATCCCCCCCCCCCACCCACAAGGCTGCCTTGGCTGTGTACAGTACAGCAATCCCGCTGTGTCATTGACTGCTCTGTGTTATGTCTGTCCGTTGCAACGGTAATGACTTGTATAGACCACAGCTACAGAAATGTGAATTATCAGACTTTGCAACTGCAATTCTGGGACGTGGCCAAGTCAAATGAGGTTTTGGGCACTGGGGTGAGTTGGTACTAAGAGGCGTACTAGGTTTATACGGTTGAGGTGGTTTCGAGTGGACTGGGGGTGGGGGAATTTACATTGAGTGGTCTAGCAAACTTTGATAAAATATTGGGTTATCGTCCACGACAGTGGGTAAGAGGGAGGTTAGATTATTGAGTTGGCTCAACCTTTCTGATCCCAGGGCCCACTATTTATTCAGAATTTGAGCCACGGACCATTATTTGAGGAAATTTAGACCCAAAATTAAAGGTGGTCTTGTCCACAATTCCGGGACAAAACAGTCAAACATACAGATCAAAATGACCATTAATCCTCTACATACTAGTTGTGTAGACTTGGGCCAATTCACATGATGAATATTCTAACTTGTGCGTCCATTTGGTTTAATTTTTACGCTCTTAAAGGGTTACATCTGGTTAAACAACTGTCCCATCATTTACCACCTGGAACCCTCTCGAGCACCACTGGTGGTCCCCGGACCACTGGTTAAAAACCACTGTCTTACGCGACTGAACTTTCTCTAATGGAGAATCAACCACCGGTCAGAGAGACACTTTGGCCGCTTGTATTCGCAACCTCATTCTTACTTACTATGCCTGTCTTACTTACTATGCCTGTACTTACTATGCCTGTGTTTTTCTTTCACCAAATCGGTGGAAGTGATATGCAGATGTTGCCATGGCTCTGGAACATTCTGTGGTTATCAGCTATCCGGTACACTCTTTTCAAACAGAGGTAGCCCACGCATTTTAAGTCCCGAAGCTTTTTTTTTCATATCTGGAAAACAATTTTCCTGGCAGCAAGGAGGAGGCAAAAAAAGAGGACAAATTGCTCTGTTTGATTTTTTTCTTTTTGCTTCTGCACTAATATGTGCTGTGAAAAAAGCATGTGCGTCTGAAACGAAATATACACAGGATGATTTGGAAAACATGTTTATGTCTCCTGTGGATTGATAAACATATTCCTTCTGGGCTTCCATTCTGGTGGGGAGAGAGAGAAAGAGAGAGAGAGAGAGACAGAGACAGACAGACACTGAATGGACGGTGCCTCATACATAATACGAGGCATCATTATCATGTGCTTTATGTCTCTGTCACCTCACACAGTTCAGACCAGAGATGACACCCAATCCATCACGCTGTCTATGCAACTCTAGCTGGCCACTTATCACATACCATGCAGGCATCCTCTTCATCCGAGTACAGTACTATACGCGTCTCAGTTCATTTCCCCCCCAATGAAGCTCGTTTGCAGTATGGCCACAGCCAGACATTTAGTTCTTAGTTGCCATCTCCTAATGAAGTGGTTTTCAAAGTTTTTGATATACCAGAGCCCACTATTTATTCAGCATTTTAGCCACGGACCACCATTTGAGGACATTTTAGGCCCAAAGAATACAGGCAAACATACAGATCAAAATGACCATTAATCTTCTACATTCTTTACTGTAGCTGTGTAGACTTGGGCTAATTCAGATGATGAATATTTTAACTCTTGAGAGTGTAAACATGAAACCAAATGGACCCGCAAGGGTCCATTTGGTTTCATTTTTACGTTCTCAAGAGTTACATCTGGTTAACCAACTTCCCATCTGGTCAATCAACTTAGCTGGGGACCACCTGGAACCCTCTCAAGGACCACCGGTGGTCCGCGGACCACTGGTTGAAAACCCCTGTCCTAATGTAAAAGGGCATTTTCACAGTGATTTCACTACTGTTTTGGCAGACTTATAAAGAAAAAGAAAAACAGTTATTAAAAAAGTGCAGCGGTTTCCTTCCTTCATGTCATAAAACTGTGGGAAAATTGTGAAAATGTCTTAATATATTTTTTTTGTTTCTGCGAGGAACACGTGTTTTCCAACAAATACCCAGTTTTATTGCTGCCCGTTGGGAAAAGCAAGCAGCTTTATTGTGACAGGTTTAAGTTGGTCATGCAGGCACTATTACCGTAAACATTATTATGTAAGGATGACAGAAAAGACTGATATTGGTTTGCATGTGTGTGCATGTGTGTTTGTGTGTGTGCGTGTGTGTGTGCATGTGTGCGTGCGTGCGTGCGTGCGTGCGTGCGTGCGTGCGTGTGTACGGAGCCCCCCGAATGGTGAAAAAATGAGGATTAAGTCGACAGTTTCCAGTCATCCTCTGCCCACTGGTTATCGGAATCCCTATTTTATAGCTGTTTTAACGAGGCGAACCAGTCGGAATCGGTTATGCCTGTTGGGAATGCACAAGAGGATTGAAGTTAAGGTTTCTGCTATTCACAGAAAGACGTCACTCTTCCCTTTTCTTGCTCAGCGTTGAGGATTGCATCAGATTCACATCCGGCTTGGTCTGTCTGTCGGGGGCGGATGTAACATTTCCCATTTGGGGGGGTGGGAGAAAATGGTATAGGGGTGGCTTCATGAAGTGAAGTCGCACCCATACCATTTTTGGTTACAGGACTTACAGTATATTAGGCAAGTAAATCATCAATAATAACATCAGTTGTTGTTGAAGTTGCAACAGAAACGTAGCCTGCTTAAAGCTAAAGGTCTGACTCAGAGAGTTTTCTGTTTTCAATGATGAAATGCTGTTGGTTTAGTGGTGACACAACTGTAGTTAGTTAGTAGCAGTAGTAGTGTTTCAAATCATTTTAAATATAAGCACTTTAATTTGGAATATCCTGGGTTGTTTTGTATGCCATCGTGTTTGTTGGGGCAGATTGGGCAATTAGGGTGGCATTGCCCTCCCTCCCATGCCCATGCCTAGATCCGCCCCTGCTGTCTGTCTGCCTGCCTGTGCCATCCATCTGTAAACGTTGTCCGTCTGACCGACTGTCTCGCGGCAGTGTTCGGTTTCTTTCTGTCTTGGTGTCTTCCTCCGTCGTTCCTCTGTTTTCCTAACTGTCTCGACCTGAACTGTCTCGTTCTGAACTTTTTTTTTTTTGTCTCCCCGTCCAGTTGTTAGTTACGGAGTTAGACCCAGACTAAAGGATATGAGCTCATGAGTTTCTGGGTCAGACACGGTGACGTTTGCGATAGCCTTGGCTCTCTCCACAGCTGTTTTATATATCACTGATGTAACAGATAATAATAACAACACTCAGTTGCGTTTCTTTCAACAATGATTTCATCATTGTTGAATGGGAATCCAAGTAGGGTGTACTTTTTTATATTTTTTAATGGCTTATACTGTGCAAATGTCTCACTATTTCTCTCTTTGCTCCTTTTTTTAGACGGTCACCACCTGTGGGAGACTGAGGCCAAGGTTGACAGGGATTCCTCGAAGTCTGTAAGTAATTAAGTTACTATTATTTTTATTTTTTTATTTTATCCATACACATTCAACCACTTATTTGGAGTAGGGTCCAATTTGACAAAAAAATATATACAGTGTATATATATATATATATATATTTTGAATAGTTCAAATAGCCAATCTAGAATCTCGCACAGCGCCGTCAGGTTGGCTCTGCATTTGAACCAGACGGTTGACATTCTTAAAAATTGTATAAACAAAACAAAAATCAACAAAAAAGTGCAAAGAAAGTTTATGGATAAGTTGTATGGCCCAGAATACCCCCCACCATCTGGTTCTTGGTTCTGCCTGCCTGGCGCTTTCCTTCCTGCGGAAACATGCAATTATTAATTATCATTATTTTTGAGGAACTAATCTGATTGGTTGAAACAGCTTCTAGCCGTCGCTCAAACCAAACGCGAAGAAACACCTAATCAAAACAAAGATTTCAGCTGTGTTTTTTCTCCCAGAGTGCAGCAGCAGACACAGTGGCTAGACCAGCTAGTTTCTTTTGGGACATTTGTGGTCGTAGTGACTACGTCTGTCACTGAAAAAATACAAATTTTCAGCGATGCTCTTTGGCAGTTTTTGGCACTGCAGACATGCATGAATGACCATAAAGAATACCCTCTTGTGTAATGTCGCTTAAATACTACTTCTCTGAGGACGTATGCTTCTGGCTGCCAGCCTGTCTTTTCTTTCTCACAGTTTTGTTTATTAAGAATAATGTAATAATGTATTTACAATACATTATAGGTGACAAGCGTACAGGACATAAAAGAAAAAATAGATACATAGACAAAAATGTGTATATGAGTGTGCTAGCATCAAAAATAAGTAGTATAGTCCTACTGCCTGCCTGCCTCATGTAGAAATATTATTGAGATGGGTTAAGTTGCTTTTAAATGCAATTATTTTCAAAATATCATTTTTAGTGATTCAATTGCCTCTCGCTCAGATTATTTCACATCTAGATGGAAATTGTTCATACTGAATCCAGGAAATGGAGCCGCCTCCTGAATTTATTTAATTGAAATGAAATGGTAAACATACAAAAGCACACCTGCTGCATATTGCGCTGCTAAATCCGGAGTGTTAAAAGAATGTCCCTGGTTTGGCTCTAGAACAGTGGTTTTCAACCAGTGGTCCCTGAGAGGATTCCAGGTGGTCCCCAAGCTAAATGATGGTGAAGTTGGTTAACCAGATGTAACTCTTTGAGAGCGTAAGCATGAAACCAAATGGACCCTTGCGGGTCCATTTGGTTTCATGTTTACACTCTCAAGAGTTAAAATATTCACCTTCTGAGTTAGCCTAAATCTACAGTCACAACTAGAGAATGTAGAAGATTAATGGACATTTTGATCTGGATGTTTGACTGTTTTGTTTTCTCCGAAATTCAGCCTGGAATTGTGGACAAAAGCAAAAGAAATCTTTGCTTCTTTTGGGATCTGTGGGGCTAAAATATCCTCAAATGGTGGTCCATAGCTCAAATGCTGAATAAATAGTGGGCCCTGGTATGAAAAAAAGTTGAAAACCACTGGCCTAGAACAGCTGGGGAGAGTGTGAGTGTGAGAGATAGAGAGTGAGAGACGGAGAGCGAGAGTGAGCAATGTGTTGTGGGAGTCTGGGAGATGGACGAGGGGATTAGAGGGTGTCTACACATGAGACACCGCACCTGCTCCCTGGCTCTCCCTCCCCACAGCATATACACACACATGCACAGATGTGTACACACACACGTACACGTGCCGTGCACACACATACACATGTGTAGCACACGCACACACACACAGCAGGTAGACAGCTGTGGGATGCTCTGGCCCCCACACAGGGCTCCCTCCCTGCTCTCACTCTCTCTCAGCCTCTGTCTCCTGGAAATGTCCCATTTCAAACACTTTGACAGTGCCTTGGCAAAGGTTTCACCTATTCTATTGCACCATAAAGCAAGACTACATGCAGGAATACCTGAATGTCTCTGTCACTCATTGTCAAGGACTGGCCTCCCTCTAAAGACTAGATTTAGCAAAAGGTAGGGATGAAATGGTGATCTAGAATAGTTATTTTTTATTTATTTATCAGGTTACATTAGGTCTGATTCTTCAGATTACTTGTTGATTAATGGGGGTTTAGACTACAGACCTGTAATGCTGGCCTTGCACCTGGCTATATTTTAAGTGATTTAAAGTCTTTAGATAGATTTCCAAAGTCAGACTAACCTGTTTTAAATCAGTTGGTGCGTGCCCCTCACGACACATTTTCTTGATCTTTCCACTGTCGAACATGTGTCACGGTATCTTTACCACATTAACCAAGCAATATCTATTCTGGAACTGTCATTATAGGTGAAAATGGTGCCAATCTACAAGCTCACACCACTTCGTATTGCAATGCTTTGTGAGCCTAGAATGGATATTAGTATTTATTTTAGGAGGATCCGATCCAAATAAAAGACGACTTAAAGCTAGTTATGGACCCTTATGGGTCCATTTGGTAAGGGGGGGCTCCAGGGAAAATCTCCTATGACGTCAAACCTATGCCAGGCACAGCAAAATGGCGCCCCCAAGGATGAAAATATGAACATATTATATTTGTTTTTAAATGTTCAATTCTAGTTCAAGTATTGTCCTCTTTAACCATAGTGCCTAATGGCAAAAATGCCCCTGTAAAAACGGCCGTTGGTGGGGGCACCTGATGGCCTAGTGGTCAAGGCACACTCCACATATAGGCTTTGGTCTGACAGCGTGTCGTGTGTTTGAGTCCATGTTCATGCCTCCTGTCAGTCTTCACTGTAACTAGTATCAATAAAGGCACAAAAGACAAAAAAGAAAAGAAGAAAGGGGAAAAAAGATGTTAGTGCAGTAATATAGTGTGTAGGCCGGGGCATGTGTGGCGCTTGGAGCTTCTGAAATGAACTAAAAGCAGTAGATATTTGGTGAAAAAAAACATAGTGCCACAAAGAGACCGGCAGTCATATTTCTTCTGGATTTATGCACAGTTAGTTTATAATTGAAGCTGGCGGTAGGGCAGATTCAGAAGGCTGTGTTTTTTTTCCTGTGGTGTGCAGCAGTGCATTGAGGAAGAAGAGTGGTTGAAGTGCCCCATCTGGCTTCACTTTGACTTTATGACTGCAGTGATTTAGCTCATTGTGTGTCATGTCTCACCTGTACCTGTCAGAGTGAGCCTTCCTCCACTCCATAATACTCAGACAGATGACTTCCTCTCTGGCTACTGAATAGCAACTGTGTGCGTGAGTGCATGCATAGTGTACTGTGTGTGCACGTGCGCTCTCTCACACATGATACACACACATACTCTTTTGGGGTGAATTATACTCTGTATGACCTAAGATGTTCTCGTGCATTAAAAAGCAGCAAATCTATTAGCTCACATTGCGTTGCAATATTATCTTACTGTGTTTAATTATAAGTGGGGCTTCATACTGACGCATACATATCATATTCATATAACAGTTTGACAGACGCAATTTACAAATTCTGCTCATATAGGCACACATTTAGATTACCCTATTAGCATCTTGTCATTTCAGATTTGAGGTTTTCAGAAAACATATTGGATTTAGAATAACCGCTAAAAACCGATTTGCAAGTTGACAAACATCCACACGCTTATTTAGGTCTCTTCTCTCTTCTGGCCGTCCCTGGCTCAAAAAAACATTTTTTTGTCGTTAAAAACAATATTCTGCAGGTCTTTGCAGAATCAACCTCAGGTCTTAATAACAAACAAACAAACAAACATCTACACCTTCACCTAAAACACATGCACATACACACAAACAAATGCGTGCATGCACATTTGCACACACAGACGTAGTGTAACTTCCACCCACTCCTATAAACACATAGATCTTGTGTAGTTTACATGGCCAGGGGTTGAACCCGAGGTTTCTTGGCTTTCTGTGCAGCTCTGCAGTCGCTCCTGAGACAGCAGGGAGCTGCAGCAGGGGAAATAAACTGTCTGGATCCTCCCTAGTTGAATTTAGAGTAACTCGCCATGAAAACAACCATGGTTTACTATGACCTACTTCAGGGTCTCCCATATGGACTATAATCTGTTTAGAAAAAACATGTATTTTTATATCTATAGCGGTATAAGGGGAAAATGGGAATCAAGATCGAGTTTGAGAATAGTATTTATGGTCGTTTCATTGCTTCCTGGCTCTGGTAATATCCTTACTCTGCATTGAGTGCATTTGATTTTTATTTTATTTTTGTCAGGACTGGGTTTGGTCAAAGATATTGTCATAGAGAGGAGTCTATGTCATTTGACCTAGCCCAGGTAGCCTAGGCCAGTGGTTTTTGGTAACCAAATGTACCCTTATAGATCTGTATCTCTTGAGAGCATAAAATTAAACCAAATGGACCCTTGCGAGTCCATTTCGTATAATTTTACGCTCTCAAGAGTTAAATTATATTTAAACATCTGAATGACTTAACATTTAGAAAATGAAGAACTGTTATTTTGACCAACATTTTGCCAGTTTATCTCTCCTAAATGACACAAACTAGAGAATCCTTAGTTTTGGGTCCGAGAGACTAAACTCAACATCAACTGGTAGTCCGTGGCTAAAATGCTGAATAAATAGTGGGCCCTGGTATGAAAAAGGTTGAAAACCAGTGACCTAGCCTGTTCATATTCAGCAACACACCCCTTATTTAATAAGACCTCTGAGATCTGGGAGGAAAAGTTAAAAATATCCCTGCACTCCTGAACATAATTGTTCTGTTTTACACCTGGCATCCCTATTTTTGGCAAGGAAATGGCATAAAAAAGCCCACAGCTTGTGTCATACAGTGACCAAAGTATATAGGGTTATTTTATTATTCTCGATCAGAGAACAGTGTTGCATGCCAGAACTAGTTTTTAGCTTTGTGAGAGATATTTGTTCGTCCTTTTTTAGTCTCTAGATCAGGGGTGCCCACACTTTTTTGACTTGAGAGCTACTTTCAAAATGACCGGCTCAACAAGATCTACACATAAAATAATAATATATTTCCAGGCCCAAGAAAGTTTGACTTTGAAATAGTGGTGATGGTGTTACTTACTGTTATAGTGTTTAAGAATAATGCACTTACAATGAAAAATGGAGGGTGAGAATTGGAAGGTTTTCCTGTATATGCTACTACTGACGTTTGAAAACAGTATTTAGGGTTTGAGTTGACAGTTCGTGATGTTGAATTTAGTCTCTTGCACCCAAAGCTAATAACTTTCACGTTTTTGTTCACAATTGGGAAAGAGAACTAGCAAAATGTTGGTCAAAATAACAATTATTCTCCATTTTCTAATTGTGTGGACTCTTGAAATTACGTAATTCAGATGTTTAAATATACTTTAACTCTTGAGAGTAACTCAAGAGTTACAAATCTATAAGGGTCCAAGTGCCATGACATGTGATCTACCTGCATGGCCTGTGTGGTCTACTGGTAGATCATGATCTACCTTTTAGGCACCCCTGCTCTAGATGTTCGGGGCTGCTACGTCACCATCACACCTGTGGATCGGGACATCGCACAGCTAAATTTGACCCATATGTCTGAGCCACAGTGTCGGCCAGGTGTGGGCTCATGATGTCTGTGTGTGTGTGTGTGTTGCAGAATTCCCTTCTGGTTGAAATCCCTCCTTATCGGAACCAGAGACTATCCACGCCGGTCCAAGTGAATTTCTACGTGTGCAACGGCAAGAGGAAACGAAGCCAGTACCAGCGTTTCACCTACGTGCCTGCCAACGGTAAGTTTTCTTTCTCTGCCTCCTTAATGTTTCACTCTTAAGCATTTGCTGATTTGCTGGGGCAAAGTTTTTCAACCTTTTTGATACCAGGGCCCACTATTTATTCAGAATTTCAGCTACGGACCACCATTTGATGACATTGTAGCCCTACAGACCCCAAAACTAAAGATTTCTTTTGCTTTTGTCCACAATACCAGGCTGGACTTCGGAGAAAACAAAACAGTCAAACATACAATCAAAATGACCAGTGGTCCCTACACCACTAGTTAAAAACCACGGTGTCCGGGGATTCATATCTCTGCTTTCGATATCCCCCTATGATCATTTTATCAATATTATTATTTCATCATTGTAGACTGTCTGATATAGTTTTTGATGGCTTATTTGTTAGACAGTATCACAATTGAACAATCTCAAAATAATTATGAAATAATGAAGATATGAAGACATCATTTGCACCTGCATGAAGTTGGTGGCAAATTTCTGCACTGATGGGGCTTGTAGTTTTTTGTCACTCAGTAAGCATTCCTGCATAACTTCCAGGTACGATGATGTGACACACACATACCCTCTGTAGCAGATCGGACATTTTTGCTGTCGTTCAACAAAGTATAATTGGAGAATGTCTCCTCCCTCTGTTTTTAAAACAAATCAAACTCTTTAGTTATTAAAACCACTAATTAGTTATTAAAACCAAATCCAACTACATCTGCCCTTTTGTCCTTTCAGATCCTAGACAAAATTAGAATGTCCTTATAGCCACAATTTTCTGAGAACGAGAACAAACAGATCATGTTCCCCTTGTCTTGTGGTTTTGCAAGGGGAGGAACAAAGCAACACTTATTATTATTCACTCCATTGTAAAACTCTATCTCCATAAAATGTGTTCTTTTCCAATACCTGTATAGCCGTAGGAACTCTAACTGCTATGAATGAGAGGCATAGAAGAAGGGCGGGGGGGAAATGGGAAGGCCATGGGAAAGGGCCTGTCATGTGAATAGCAAACCTATTGCCAGACTAAATAAAACCACTGACCCAATAGCTGAAAAAGAGAAAAAGAAAAAGCGCTGCTAATTGCCGCCGGGACTTGGAAGCAGAGCATCCAGGGTGGTTCAAAGCTGTGAATCAACATGCAGTGACTGGGCCCTGCCCTGCCCTGTATGTGGGCGCCACACTGCCCTGCTGTGAAAGTGGACTATTGTCCTGCATATGCAGCCTGGCGACAGAGGGGAGAGTCTGGGCAGAGGACAGTCAGAAGCACTGGTGACGGCCAGTCTGGTCACTGTCTTTTAGAACAGTGGTTTTCAACCTTTTTTATACTAGGGCCTACTATTTATTCTGCATTTTAGCCACGGACCAGCATCTAATTTAGTCTAGTTCAGTCTCTCGGACCCCAAGACCAGGTATTTTCAATTTTTCGTCCACAATTTAGGAGAGATAAACTGGCAAAATGTTGGTCAAAATAACATTTTTTCTACATTTTCTAATAGTGTAGATTATTGAACATGAAGTAATTCAGATGTTTGAATATAGGGTCCCTCCATTTGGTTTCATTTTACGATTTCAAGAGTTACACATCTGGTTCCCTTTGGTTACCAACGGTCTATCATTTAGCTGGGGACCACCTGGAATCCTCGCAGGACCACTGGTTGAAAACCATTGTTTTAGACCACTGTTTTAAGGATTTAAATCTCAGGAAGCATTGCAGGCTGAGGTGGTTGACAACATGGTTGATGTTAAAGAGGCTGAATATTGTTGTGCGAGTGTTGTGCGAGTGTACAGTACTGTACTAAAAAAACCTAAAACGAAAAACAAAAGTAAGGTTCAATTGGTAATTAATCTATTCAACCACATACTGTAAGACCATATAGTTCATTGTGCACCAAATAGTGAAAATTGAAGATCTACAACTACAAGCTCACAATACACAGTGAGTTTGTATATCTACAGTGGTAGATATCTATGTCAGTGGTTTTCAACCAGTGGTCCGGAGACCACCAATGGTCCTGGAAAGTTCCAGGTGGTTTCTAGGCTAAATGGACAGTTGGTTAACCAGATGTGTAACTCTTTTACAGCATAAACATGAACATGTTTACACTCTCAAGAGTTAAAATATTCGTCATCTGGATTAGCCCAAGTCTACACAACTGAAATCCAGGCTGGTATTGTGGACAAAAGCAAAAGAAATCTTTACTTTTGGGGTCTGTGGGGCTAAAATGTCCTCAAATGGTGGTCCGTGGCTCAAACGCTGAATAAATAGTGGGCGCTAGGATCAAAAAGGTTGAAAACCAACCACTGATCTATGTTGTGGAGACATCTGCTGTTTATTAAAAGAATGATGTTTTTGTGTGTGGTTAGTGTGTTCTTGAAGCTTAACCATAAGTATCCTGGTGGTCTTTGGCACTACGCATATCACTAAAGCATTGGATGGATTTGTACCTCCAAAAATGTGGTTTACTGAGCAGCATTCACTGAAAACTGCGATGTGCATGCAACATGACAACATGACGTGTTGGTATATTAGATCCTGAAATACTAAAAGGGGGACAAAGAGGCAGGTTTGAGGTACTATAGAACTGAGGTACTATAGAACATTTTCTGGGTGTGAAAAATACGTATGTGAACACTTATCGATCAGAGAGATTTTTCTGAGGAATAAAAATCAAACGTTCCCAAAGGGAGGTGCATGTAGTTAATGCATAAGGATGATATCAAAAGCACAGATGTGCAAAAATGAATAACAGCACCACTGGATTCTAAATCGGTTTGTTGACATCATTTTATTTAGCAACCTAACCCTGACTGGGACCTTTCACGCTGTGAGAGTGAGAGTGTGCAATTGTAGCCTTTTTGGCAAAACGTTAAAGTAACACTGGAGTTTTACTGTGTGCACTCTCACAAGGTTTTTTTCTTTTCTTTTTGTGGCAAAGAAAACATTTGCAGTTCTCCCACTCGTTTGTGTGATTTCTGCATCTGTCTGTCCTCCGCTAAACAGACGCGCTTCCTGTGGCTGTGCTGAAAATAGGGGTGCGCCTGCTATTTTAGTCCTGTGGTTGGTGTAAAAAGGCGTCTCATCACAGTTCCTGCTATAGAGTTGTTGACAGAGGGAAGGAGGGAAGGAGGGCACTGCTCTGCCAGTGTTGCACAAACCCTTCAGCTCATGACCCCACAAACAATGCATTTTGAATGAACCAAGTATCTACCGTCAAGTTCTTGCACTTTTATGGTTGAACTGTTCCTATAGCAAATCTGCTAGTTACAGCATATAGAACAGGGGTTTCGAACCTTTTTGATACCAGAGCCCACCATGTATTCAGCATTTGAGCCACGGACCATCATTTGAGGACATTTTAGCCCCACTGACTCAAAACTAAAGATTTCTTTCGCTTTTGTCCACAATACCAGGTTGGATTTGGGAAACAAACAGGCAAAACATACAGATTCAGATGATGAATATTTTAACTCTTGAGAGTGTAAAAATGAATTTTTTACGCTCTCGGGAGTTACATCTGGTTAACCAACTTTTCATCTGGTTAACCAACTTTAGCTGGGGGACCATCTGGAACCCTTTCAAGGACCACTGGTAGTCCCCGGACCACTGGTTGAAAACCACTGGCATATAGAATATATATTGCATTTGAGGCTGTCAGCATTAACTAGTTAATCGCGAGTTAACTCGGTCAGGAATTAACTCGATTCATTTATTTAGTGCGCGATTATACCTCGCAGTAAAAAACAAAAGCCAAGTGGGTCCATTTGGTTCAATGTCGCCAAATGCAGGTGAATAATTGTTAAACATCTGCATTACTTCCGTTAATTTAATACATTGTTAATAAATGTTTATTGATTTAGCATTTTAGACAGACAAAAAGACAGACAAACGGACAGCTCAGCTCAGACAGCTTGGGGAACCACGGGCACAAATATATACACACATATGAACATCAATACAGCTTGGAATTGTGGACAAATTCTTTAATTTAGGTCTGGACGTATAAATAAATGTCATCAAATGGTTGTGTGGCTCAAATGCAGAATAATGGACCTTGATATGAAAAAATCATAAAAAAACACTAATTTAAGGTACATTTAGAACCGATAAAAGATATGCGATTAAATTGCGTTTAATCAATGATTAACTATGGGCAATCATTATCAATTATTCATAAACATTTTCACTTTTCATGTTTGATTTAAATGATTGTAAAAGACACAAACAACTTGTCTTATTTACCCGGGATCAAGTAAATATATTTATTTACAGTATTTGTTATGGGTACAGTGTTGAGGAATACGTCGCAACTGTGCAAAGCCTTGCAGATTTTAGTATTCCTACTGTCCGTGACTCGCTGAGACCAGAAAATGGAAGCACAGTGATTGCGGCGTCACGCATCTCGTCCTCCCAACCCAATCCACATCACATTGCGTGTCGTGCAACGTGTTGCCAGACCTCAACGAAGTGTAGGGTTCAAAGGGTTAAAGCGTTTATACTCAGCCAGCACAGCCCTGCTGCGATAGAAAAGAGAAAAGACTCTCCAAAGACCTGGCTAAGAAGACGAAGACACGGCATCCTGGCAAAACACAGATTGCACAAACCCTCCGCGAGTACAGACAAAATAAAAATGGAAATAAAAACGGCCCGACTGTAGGTAGCCAAAACAAACTGAGAACGTCCAATAAGACACGCCGTAAAAAGAATAAAGCCAGAGTTATTTACTGCTTTAACCCCGAACCCCGAGCACACGCTTCTTCTTCTCTGCGTAATGCGAAACAGCTTCTCAATCCCCAACGTCCATGAAAAGAAAGTGATAGATCCCCCTTTTTTACTGTGATTAAAGAAGGCTGATGGCGTGATGAAACTCGGGGCTGAGAACATTGCTAGTCGTGTTCCCTATAGATGGACATCGCTGCGTCGCTTGTTATATAAGATTGATGCCGTATCATAAACGGGAGCAAGACTTAGGGCCCTCATTTCAAAAACTTTATGTTCGACCTGAGCTATGCTGGATATCTGGCCGGGTGGCCAAGTTCATGGTGACTCTGAACATTACATGGCTGCAGAAAAAGGATCCTGGCTTGTTCTAGCTCCAGCCATGGTCCCCACTGGTATAAACACCACAGTACGCAAAGCCACAAGCGCACCACTCTGCCATTTTGTTTCACTTAGCCGTGTCTTGAAATATGGGGTTATGTTAAACAGCCAGCACGCATATGCATGCACACGCATGCAGTGTTGGGCGACACTTAGGAAAGTAATATCTTTACTTTACTTATGACCTCATAGAAAAAGTAATATTACTTTACTTATTACTAGAATCAAAGAATAATACATTACATATTACAATATTACTTTCCCAAGTCCCCCCCTCCCGCAAAGGAATAGAAATGTACAACACAATCTGTTTAGCGAAAACTGCGATAACTTGTAATGTATGTCATGTGTGCAGAATACAGTGGTGGATTACAATCTACCAACTACAGTGCATCTCTGTTATCTGTTGATAGCTTGTAAATCTGTTCTGTTTTCACATGCAGCTACAAGCTCAAAACTAATAAGTAACTAGGCATTTAATGGCAGTTTGACATATTACTTATTACACTTTTGGCAGAGTAATATCTTTACTTTACTCTTGCTGGAAAAAGTAATAATATTACAGTAATATGTAATATTTAAATAGTTACTGCCCAACACAGCACACATGTGTGAAAAGCTATACATGTGAAAGCTCTCCTGCATCTCTCTAAGAACGCAGTATGCGATAATTTGTTTTAAAACGCCCCAAATCCCCGTCGAGTACGAAGCTTCTTCTACAGCAGCCCGCATATTTCATATTATTACACATTTAGGAGGATATTAGCGCCAGGGAAGGATCCAAAGAAAATAGGCCCCCTTTTATTATAGAACCAGCTGGATGTCTCTTGTGGTGATGATTCATCCCTTTTTTCCCCCCCTGTTTTGTGAATATTTTCAGGGCCGGGTGGGAGAGCTTTACAGGGCCTTAGACACAGAGTCTCATTGATGCGACTGTTTGTTTGGCACTGGGTATCCTAGCCACAAACCCACTCACTCACACACACGTACTCTTGCCGGATCACACTCACAAAGGGGGGCCCCGAGATGTACTGTATGTTTGTATGCTAATGATTAGGGATGTCCCGATGCCACTTATTCATTTCCGATCCCAATACTACAATTTCTGTGTTAGCCGATACCAATACCAAATACCGATAGCAAAGAAGAATAATAGTAATATATTAAAAAAAAATACTTTATATGAATTCCACCCACCAGGAATAACAGACTGCTCACTCAAATGTGTACTTGGACAACTACAAAGCAGCAAACTCCACATGACCCAACAATTTATTTAAAGGGGAATTCCACCCATTGTACAAATGCAAACAAATGAACCCTAACGGGTTCATTTGGTTCCATTTGTACACTCTCAGAAAAAAGAAGCGTCTAAAGAAATCCGTTAACATGGTGAAAATACATCTTGATGATGTCATCAAGATGTGTTTCACCATGCTAATGATTTTCCTCAGACCTCCATTTCTAGGAAACACAGAATGGGGAAACGTTTTTATCATGTCCACCCAGCATCTCTAATATACTAATGACATATTAGTATATTAAAACCCTTACCCCCCTGACGGATCTGTGGTTAGACTGGGATATTTGCCAATATATGACCCAATAATGACAAATAAGGGCTGACACTAATACTTTTCCGATACCCATAGAGTATTTGCCGATACCGATATGAGATAAAAGTGACAACAGATGACCGAACCGATCAGTATCGGGACATCCCTACTAATGACTACGAATGATCTTTTCTTCTTCTCTTTCCCCCCTTCTGTGTGCCTCTATCATCATCATCAGTCCCGACAATAAAAACAGAGCCGCACGACGACTACGACGGCGGGAGTCTGATCTGTGCCCAGCGCAGCAGCAGCAGCACTACCCTGGCGTTGCACCCCAAACCCTATTTCACCCCGCAAGCCCTGACCCCCTCCATGATGCCCTCCGATGCCCTCCGCTACACCGTATCGGCCGCCCAGCAGAGGCTCTCAGCGGCCAAGCCTTCCTCCTCCCCCTCCTCCCCGAGCACCAGCCCCAAACTGCACGACCTCTCGCCCTCCTCCCACTTCTCCAAGAATCATCTGCACTCTTCCCCGGTGCTGCCGCACGTGTCCATCATCCAGGAAACTCCTGGACGCTACCACCACCAACACCACCAGCAGCCATCGTCTGACCTGTACGCGGCCAGCAGCAGTGCCTCCTCCTCCCCCACCTCCCAGTCGTCCACCCCCGGCACAGGCCCCGAGACTCCGTCCTTCCCTTCCCTGGTGGTGGTGTCGCCAACCAGCGGCAGCACCACCACCAGCCCCGTAGTGGTGCAGCAGCAGCAGCATCCGCTCCCCAAGGTGTCAGGGGAGAGAGGCAGGGAAGGGGCCGCCGGCCCCGCCGCTACGCTGGCCATCAACATCAAACAGGAGCCACAGGAGCTGGACCAGATGTACCTCGATGATGGTGAGTACCACAATGATGGCAATGACCAGGGTCGTATCTAGGCATG
Organism: Benthosema pterotum; assembly: GCA_039105355.1. Lineage (NCBI taxonomy): Eukaryota > Metazoa > Chordata > Actinopteri > Myctophiformes > Myctophidae > Benthosema > Benthosema pterotum. The sequence continues at coordinate 14,835,076 of CM076970.1, forward strand.
GGTATGTTGGGGGGAAATGCCCCCCCCCCCCCTAAATGCCCTGACTGCCCCAGCAGACATGATGGCATGCAAAACAACCCAAATTTCAAAGATATTTCAAATCAAAGTGCTTATATTTACAATGATTTAAAACACTACTACTTCTACTAACTAAGTATAATTGTGGCACCACCAAACCAACAGCATTTCATCATTCAAAACAGAAAACTCTCTGAGTCAGACGTTTAGCTTTATGCATGCTGCGTGTCTGTTGCAACTTCAACAACAACTGATGTTATTACTGATGCTTACTTGCCTAATATAAGTCCTGCACAAGATATAAATCTTATGGAGTTAAAGAATTACAGTAAAATGAAAATGGTATGGGTGCGGGTTCATCGCCCGTGGTGTGAAGCGACGGAGCCGCCCCCATGCCATTTTCATCTGCCCCCCCAATTGGGAAATGATACATCCGGGCTTGGAAATGACATAAAACTAGATATGGCACAGACGTCAACACACTGCTTCCCTAAGCAGTTGCCATTTTTCATATTGTTATAACAATGTGCTTTTGTTAAGGAATGATCTATATTGTCTTTAACACCAATTTATAATTTATCTCCCCCCTGCTTACTGTCATCCTGTCATGTGCGATGACTTACACGGCAACCAGATCAAAGGAACCCACGATAGGCCTGATTAATATATCAGTGCCTTAAATCCCTGTATAAGGCAGCCAGGTTCAAGACCTCACTGATAAAAAATAAGTGCCGCTTTTTTTGCAACAACTCTTTTATTTATCTTAGGTCGGCTTAGAAGAGAGAGAGACTTTATGATCTCATCATCGGTTCGGGGGCCTCTGCATGCGCTCAGCGACTGAAGTTCTGAGGGGCTGTAACGTATGTACTTGCGCTGCGAGTGATTCGAAATAAATGAGATAAATGAGCCTCCCTGCGGGCAAGACAACAGTGGCCTGGGCCCCATCGCACGGTAAATCACAGGGAGGAAACCTGCTCTGTCAGTGCAAGTCGATGAAGGAGCACTAACCGGCAGCTATCTGTACAACAGAGAGAGAGAGAGTAGTGTCAGGTCCTTTGATGTGTTACCAGAGCCCTAGCCGCAGTGTTGCCAACTGCCAAAATCCAAAAATGCACTAGTGGCACTTCCAAAATGCACTAGAATGGGCTTGAGCAGGTTGGTTTTCAACCATTTTCATACCAGCCCAGGACCCACTATTTATTCTGCACTTTTAGCCACCATTTGATGTTGAGTTTAGTCTCTCGGACTAATTTAGAGAGAGATAACTGGCCAAATGTTGGTCAAAATAGCAATTCTTCTACATTTTCTAAATGTGTAGATTCTTCAAAATTAGGTCATTCAGATGTTTAAATGTAATTTATCTCTTGAGAGCGTACAATGGTTCAAATGGTTCAAAATGGACCCTTACGGGTCCATTTTCAACCAAATGTACCATTTGGTTTCATTTTACGCTTGCAAGAGTTACAGATCTATAAGGGTCCATTTGGTTACCAACGGTCCTTTCTAAAAAGGAAGGAGGACTTTATCATAGAATGAAAAATGGTGAAAAACGAGGGTTTTATCTCTGTTTTTCGCCCCAATTTCGCTCCAACTCACCAGCAAAAAAACACTAGGAGTTTTTCCACAAATTTTGGCACTGGGGTGACTGGGAAAAAAAGCTAAACAAATGAGAGACAAATGCACCAAGTTGGCAACACTGCCCGGCCGAACAGACCTGCCTGATGACAGTGCCAGGGACTACAGATGTATGGTTCCTTCTTGCTTCCCATGCCACTTCCTGATAACCGTTTGCATAAATAAAATAAAACTAAAAAATCCAATTATTGGGTGAGGTGTACTGCACACGACACTGTCAATAAATAGCACCGTTTGATTTATAATTGCCGCCCGACTGTTGTATCACAGCCGCTGCCGGCGGGTTGTCGAGTTCAAACTGGAAGTAGGTGTAGTAAAGTCAAGCGAAGTGTTAAATTGTACTGTAATATATAGAACAAATGTATATATTTCTTAGGATTCCCCCCCCTAATTTATGCTGTTTTCATTGGCAAACTGAAGGAAACGTCTCGACACGTTCCAAACTTAATGTGGCTTCTTCACACTCTGTTAATAGGTTTGGCAAAGATTTGCTATTGGTTTTTGGTTTCACAGGCTCACTCAGGTGTGGCGTTACTGTAATTCCTGGTCGGCCGCGCTCGTTAAAGCTGACACGAGAAAATATGAGATTTTTTAGGGAACTTATGGATTTAAAAGGTGCTGTATGTAATGTATGCTTAATTTTGGCACAATGGATAACTATATATATGAACGTACAAAACGTTCACTCTGAACCTCTGAAGGATTGCGCTGTATTTTCACGTTTTTCCCCCCCCAAAAATAGTAGGTGTTCACACCTCATAGTGTGCCACAGAGTGGCCCTGCTTTTTTTCAATAAAACTTAAAAACACCCGTACAGAATGGTTTAAAACTGTTTCTTTTAAAAAAATATATGTTAATAACGAACAACGATTACTATCAGAATATGCAGTAATAATGACGAATTATTTCATATGCTTTAGCATTATTATTAAGGTTTTATTGAGGCGAAGCTCTTGCTTACTACAAACAACTTGACACTGCATTTAATTTGACACTATAGTTTTATATTTTAGAATCACATGTAACTGGTTGTGAGTCACTAATAAATCTGTTGCAGTTGCACAGGAGGTTTATGCTTTGCCTTTTTATCGTAGTCATTACTCATCTCCATCCCCTTTTTGTCTCTTCAGAGTAGACCATCTTGTGGGACGTTACAAATATCGGCGCTAGTGGAAATATTGCGTAGCATAACTGGCTCAGAGCCCTGTCTATAGGCAGCAGGGGCCAGCCTATAGACAGCCTTGTGCTCCTGTGGCTAAAGGGAGATGGAATAAGGCCATGCTGCCATAAAACCTGCTGTGGAGTGAGGTTTGGAGTTTGTCTTTTGGGGCTCAGAGAAATGCTGGAAGAATTTGGGCTCGGATGTAAATTATGACAGTAAACTGCCAATTTCCACTAGTGGTTAGAATAGTTAGAAATGAAGATGAGCCATCAAGGTAAAAATGAATTCATTTAACTTGTGTGAGGGATACACAAGTGAGATTGTGTTTGCAGTAGGGTAATATAATGTATTGTGGTAATACAACAATTGCTGGGAACTTAAAGCTTGGCTATTTGGAATATTTTTGTGAGATTGGTAGCGTAAACGTATGAGTTGTGCTGAATCTGTGAAGTTATTGTAAAATATAGGGTTTCGCTGTATGTAGATGTATGTAAGTATTGGCATTTTAACCATTGCTCTCTCTTGTTAGGATACCAATTTATTCAAACCAGCAGCAAAGCAACAGTTGACAGAATTAACAAAGGAAACTGGAAGTGAGGTTACAAAAGTGATCGAGCGATATTTGGGCAGGAGTATTTATGTTTTGACTTACTGAAGTACTGTGGATGAGTATTTTGTTGTGAATGAATACATTGTATTGTTGTATAGACCTAAATACAGTATTTTCATTGTGCAACACTGGTGCATAACTGAGTATAGCTGGGCTTTCTTACTGTAAACCAGCAGGATGCATAGTACACAGGCCAAGAACATCTTGTGGCCTCGGACCTACCATTGTAGTAAACCGATGGGATTTGTGGTATATCCCGCATCCTTCATTCTGTCATTGTTCTGGTAGCAGCCGTGTCAGAATAATGTGTCCGGATATTGAGCATTGGTGTTTGATTACCTTCCAGTTTTGTACATTTATACACCCCTTGTAAATGTATTATACAGTTTTTCTATTCATCAACTTCATGTGTAAATAACCATATGCTGTCTTGGAGGTAACGTTAGGTCAAGAGGTAGAACAATAACATAATTTATGGGGGTAGTTACTGTACTATTGTGGTTCTTCTCCTATCCCTATATAGTGTCCCATTGTTTCTGGTTCTGCTCCTTTGGTGAGCTTATTTATAGATTTTCGAAGGTGGCTATTCGCTTGACATTGTAGCGGTTCTCCCGGTGGTGGTGGTGTTGTTGTTGTGTAAAAAAGGCTGTCATGGCGGCACCGGATTCTGTTGACGCGTTTGAACCCCGTTTAACCCTAAGTGAACGCATTTTTGTGTTCAACGCATTATGTTACACTTTAGCTATTGAAAAATATCAGATCTACAAGCTCACATATGAGCTTGTAGATCTGAAAAAAAGTGAAAATGAGCTTGTAGATGAGCTTGTAGATCTGAAAAAAAAAAGTGAAAATGATGCGCAAATCTAAGATCTAAGAATCTAAAGAATATATTCTATTTGACACCTGATTGTATAGTTTCTGATACTAGATTCTAGTCTCTGACTAGTTTCTAGTTTCTGATGCTAGATTCTGACAGATTCTAGTTTCTCTGAAAAATCTGTGCTCCTGTGTCAGTGATGCTTAACATATTTCATGCCAAGGACCACCATAATTATCTATATTTGGCCACGGACCCCCATCTGAAAACATGTTGTTCTAGGGATCCCGATTTTAGCTCAAAATATTTGCTTCCGAAAATATATATTCAAAGATTTGCATCACATTTTCACAATTTTTCAAAAATATCAGAGCTACAAGCTCACTTGAGCTTGTAGATCTGATATTATTCAACAGCTAAAGTATAACACAATGCTTAGAACACCAGAACGCGTTCAGTACACAAAAAGGGTTAATGAGTCGACCAGAGTCGTCCTGCTAATTGTTTGGGAGTTCCAACTTCCTCGTTGGTCCCGGGACTTCCTGCTAGAAAAGGCAATCTATATCAGTCAGCTCCAGCTGCCGTGGAACTAAATGTGATAGGAAACCGGTTCCTCAATTACTTCATATCCATCGCTAACCGTTTCCTGCATGCCGCAGTGCTGTGTTAGACCTGTACAATAACTAATAAACTCTCCCTAATAAGGTGATCCCCTTGTTGTAGCGGCGTGAGAATAATGTGTGTCTGGATTTGTGTGTTGGGTTTGAATACCTTCCAGTTTTATACACCCCTTTGTATATGAATTCATGTATTTTACTGTGCATGCAGCAAAGCTAAATTCCATGTTGCCTTGGAGGTAACATTAGGTCAAGAGGTGGAGCAATAACATTTAAGTCTTGTGGTAGTTACTGTTTATTAGATTTTATTTTGTTAGACCTGGTGAAGAGTCCTGTCTTTGTCTCCTTACGCCATATTTTATTTAATCCTACAGTAGCATATGACAAGTATGAATCAGGCAATAGCATGATTTCTATCCTGGTGCAAATGGTATCTATGACTGTGTTGTGAATTGGGGTCGACCCTATTTTCTCTTGTGTCCATAGAGAGTCCAGACTGTCTGTAAATATAAATATACCTAGATATCAATGACTTGATTTAATTTTTCTTTTTTTCCAATTAGACCCTTCACTTAAAATGTGGCAGCACAGTGAAATGTAGGCCTTGGCAACGGGCATGCATGCAAAACAATCATTGTTGTGACATCAGTGGAAGTCAAGGATGGCAATGTATTATGTCATGTGAGCTTGCAGTGTAGTGTTCATGGCAAATTTGGGTTAATGTATATGAGCCCCGACTTCTACAGTATTCATTGTCTTTGTGTAATCAGTAAAACATAGTTGTTGACATATGGTGTGAATATTATGGACCCTTGGAGGTATGCAGGCAGATATAGGCATATTAACGTCCGAATTTATAGTAGAGTTGCCAACCTCTAGATTGTATAAAGTTTACAGACAGATTAAATATAAAAGATATAGCGTTCAAAAACATGTGGATTAGACTGTTTCCTTTAAAGGTTTTCTCCCAGCGCACATACAGTAAAGTTTTCTTTTCATCAGGGCTCTGTTCCACACTCATACATTGAGAGTTTACTCTGCATACAGTAATTATGCTACAGTACATACATAATGAATGAAGATGGACTTACTGTATCAAGGTGCTAAATACACAAGGATAGGTGTTAGCACAGAGCTGTAGTAGACCTTTAACAATGAATGCAGAAAGACTTCCAATACATTACAACAGTGGGCGACAAAAAGCGAGCGACAGAGGCAACACAGCCAATTTCATTGGCTGTTGCCCAAGTATTGCCCAAAACATCTATTACCGGTATATTTATTGTTGCTCTGCCACTTTTCGACCTCCATCATCGCCCGCTGTTGAATTCACTCATTCACTCTCCCCTTTTCCCGAACCCTGCATATGAACCTGACAACTTTACAAAAAACCCTGGTCTGTAAAATCTAGCCTACATCAGTAAGATTTCATTACTTCCTAAGGTTGCAATTTGGTCATTTTTCTCACATTCGCCTTAGCTGCTAAGAGACCGAACCAAGTGATTTTCGGATAAAGTACTTCACAGACCCGCGTATCTTTTTACCGTATTCACACAGGAACATTTAGACTTTTTTTCTAATCTTACTGTTATCATAAGTAAGTTGTTACCGATCGGGGTGAAATCGAAGCTGAAGTCTGGTGAAGTCAACTCTCCCGACAGAGATTTAGCTCTCTAAGCCTCGCTCAGGAGGGAGAGATTTCAAGGTCTCCGCTGGCAGACGGTCGTGTCCGTGTCCTCCATGCCTTTTCCTTCTACAGCGCGCTAATATCTAAAAGATGGGTTTGGACAAGGCCTCTGTTTCGGTGATGTATTGCGCAGATAAAAAACTAAAGCGCTTTAGGTGTGCCTTTGGAAACCAAAGAGGTAAAGCTTTTTTTTCCTCCCCTGGCCTTCTGTTAAGCCACAGCAAGAAAGGAAGAGCGAACGAGTGCACCTGAATCTAAATGTCATTACTGTCATTACTCCCCTGACACGTATCTACTACCCTCCCTGTGCCAAGTCTCTCCATGAAGACATATTGTTGTGAGATACACCCGGTGCTCGTGGTCCGTAGTCACACAGCAGGTTCACTGCATGTATTGGATGACACATTCATGTGAGATCTCTGCACCGTAAGCTATCCAACACTCTGTTCTTCCTGTTTCCTTATTAATAGGAGTCAATCAGTGAGCCAAAAACATCAACTGTGTGTCTAGACAGGCTGACAGGTCCCCGGGCGAGTAAACTATGGCACTGAACATAGTAAACATCTACGATCAGAACTGGCAACACTCCCATTATTTTTGGGTAGCTTACCAGATTTCCCGCACGTTTTGGTGTGATTGATTATTCTGTTGTCTGCTTATCACGGGCATGTACAAGGCATGTTGTACTTTTTTAATCTCTAGGCATACATTAACTTGCTGGCCACCATCTCATAAGGTATTTTAGGGGTGACTATAAAAACCCAGACTACAAAACCCAGAAACACTTTACAACTATAATTGATAAATGATATAACCTTAAATGCTCTGAATGAGCCCTGTGAAACTGTGAAATGTGAAAATACAGAAAACACAGTTTTGTCAAATGTATTTAAAAAATCATTCATTTGCACAAATTCACAACAGGATTTTCTATGAATTATTTAGTTATTACTATTGAACCTAATGGGAGCGAGTCTAGCTTTTCTGTTAATCTGTCACAGAGTTAATAGTTAATTCTCTTGGTTGATGTACCATTCTGTAATATGTGTCTCAGGCTATTGTAGGTCCTTTGCCAGACGGCTTCCCCACACACAAGGTGATATCTTGATATGTCTTGTCATAACGCTGGTAAACAACTTGAGCGTTCTCCTATGGGACAGGCTGAAAAGTGGCGTGGCACGCCCCACGATCGCCAGGGGCGGATGTAACATTCCCCAACTGGGTGGGCAGGAGAAAATACCACCAAATGGTATGGTACCACCATACCATACCATTTTCGGTTACAGGACTTTTATTAGTCAAGTAAGCATCAATATTAACATCAGTTGTTGTTGAAGCTGCAACAGACACGCAGCATGCATAAAGCTAAAGGCCTGACTCAGAGAGTTTTCTGTTTTCAATGATGAAATGCTGCTGGTATAGTGGTACCACAACTGCATTTAGTTAGTAGCAGTAGTAGTGTTTCAAATCATTTTAACTATATGCTCTTTAATTTGAAATATCTTGGGTTGTATTGCATGCCATCGTGTTTGGTGGGGCGGACTGGGCATTTGGGGGGGCATTACCCCCCCAAGCCCATGCCTAGATCCTAGGACGCGAGCGGCATTTCTGCAAGGGAAGTGTCTGTGTGATTGCAAAGGGTCAAAGAGGGGAAAGGCTGCGCCCTTGCCTGAGCTGAAGTAGTAAAAAAATAATAATAAAATAAAACACCCTTCCATTGTGTGAAGGGAAGGGAATCTCAGATTTCCAGGATGCCTTTCCATCCAGGCCCAGTTTGTTCTCTTGGCAGCAGGCCGGGCCACAGGGGCCGCCGGTCCAGTCAGAGGGAATTCCTCTGAAGGTCTGCTTGGCTCGCCTCCCACATTCAGGCACCAGGGGTGTTCCCTTCCCCTCTCGCATTTCCTACCATCCTTTTCCCTAGGAGAGTGATGAAAGGTTTGCCTGAACCCGAGCGTCACATGAGCGTGACTTCTTAACCTTGTTGATGACGTAGGCGGGGCCTCTGATACAATTCTATTTGCGCTGCTGGTTATGTGTTGTTATTCGGTAGGGTTTAAATGTCATGATGACAAATTGCAATCTCTATACTAAATAACTTTGCTTCATGGCAGAATAGTAAATAACGGTGCAGGCGATGGGTTAACCAGAGTGCAGTGAGTTAAAATCCACGTCATTTTAGGGCTGTTGAATGATTGAAATTTTTAATCAGATTAATCACGGCTTCAAAATTAATTTAATTATGATTAATCGCCATTCTATGTCCAAAATATGCCATCTACAAGCCCCCAATGCTTGCAGATCCCTCAAGCTATGCTCTAAGGCTCTGGTTACAGGGAGACAGCTATATATGTCTCTGTAAAACCATGCTCTACCCATTTTTTTTCAATGAGAAAATGCTCAGTGGGTTGAGTCGGTGTGCAGAACTGTGCACATGCGTTAACTGCGTTAATTTTTTAAATCAGATTAATCAACAAAAAGAATTTAATCCCATAAACTATTTTCAACAGCCTTACGTAATTTACATGTAAATAAATCCATTGTTGATTGTACTACGGTACTCTGCTAGGCCAATTCACATATCACCCCCTTCAGTCCGGTATTCCACATAACTACAATGTTTTTAGTTAGAAGTGTCTCATTTCCCCTCCGTCTGCCAAAGAACACAGCTGACAAAAAGAGATAGCCCAATGCACCTTGATCCTTTCAGAGTGGGCAGTGAGATCGTGTCCTGCTGGTGAATCAAAAAGAAATGTCTGGCATTTCTGCCATAAACACCTACACTACCATGGTTCCATTAGTGAATCTCTCTGTATAGTACTCCCACTGCATGGATAGAGATTAGGGCTAGCTCAGTGGTTTTCAACCTTTTTGATACCAGGGGCCACTATTTCTTCAGCATTTGAGCACGGGCCACCATTTGATGACATTTTAGCCCCACAGACCCCAAACACTAAAGATTACTTTTGCTTTTGTCCACAAATCCAGGCTGGATTTTGGAGAAAATACAAATCAAAAATACAAATCAAAATTGGCATTAATCTTCTACATTCTCTAGTTGTGTAGACTTGGGCTAATTTACATGATGAATATTTTAACTCTTGAGAGTGTAAACATGAAACCAAATGGACCATTGCGGGTCCATTTGGTTTCATGTTTACGCTCTCAAAGAGTTACACCTGGTGAACTAACTTTCCATCATTTAGCCTGGGGACCACCTGGAATCCTCTCAGGGACCACTGGTGGTCCCCGGACCACTGGTTGAAAACCACTGGACTGGCTAACACTTCCAGGCTTATATAAGGGTGCCATTCCATCAGGGGAATCCCTGATACTAAAATGTAAATGTACCTGCCCTTTACCTAAACATGTCTATAACGCTGTTTATGTTGTTAGATTTTTACTTGCATTTCTGTGCAATTGAGATACTGACCCAACCCTTTCTCCACACTTTCCTTTTCAGTCAATGAGATCATCAGGAACGACCTGTCAAGCATCTCCGTCCACAGTCACGCGTAGCTTTTCCGCCGTCAACCTCCGAAAGCGAGACCTAAAACAGCAAAAAGGGAAATACCAGACAAAGACACACTAGTACACTCGGTGTGCTTGGACTGTACAGTATGCAGGAAGTTGCGAAAAGGAAATCCATGGAAGCAAAGACATTCATCATCCTAAGGACCAGAGTGTGCCTTGTCATAATTTTCGTATATGCCTTGTATAGAGAGAGAGATCAATCATGAGATTGGATCTTGTAAGTAGACTTGTAAATCAGGTATGTAGCACTCCAACTCGCCATCCCCTGCCCCTACTCAAAGTATGCTTTTAGAGGACCAAGCTGTGTGTATGTGTGGGTGTGAGTGTGTGGTTGTATATGTGGGTGCGTGCATGAGCTTGAATGTGTGAAATGTCTTTTTTCTGTCATTTGTATCAATGATACAGTCCCTGTGTGTCGTGTAAATATCTGTAGAGCTTTACTTTGCATATCAGGATATGTAGTCCAAAAAAGTGCCTTTGACCAGAAGTTCAGTGCTTTAATTTTAAAGGTATAATGAGTGGGATTTGTCGAATGCGATTTGTAAGCACAAAAACAACAACAACAACATTCAAAGTTGCCTCTTCCCGTGCGGCTCAATGACAGCGCCAGCGTTGTAGTGCGACTTTTAGAAGTGGGGGGGATGCCCCATAAGACACACGCATGTACGCCCACACACTATTAAAACATACAGACATGAATAACCTATTTATTAACGGGGTTGTTTTATTGATTTAAAAAGGATTTCTCTGCTTATGAGCTGATTATTAAAGCTAAACATGCCCAGGGACTATCTGCAGCTTTATGCGATCCAGTTCATTAGTCTATTAATCAGACCTGCGTCCATAGTCCATACTACAGTCTGTTATTCATAGCAGTCAAATGCCATGGAAGACCAATGTAACATTCAACCTGGCCTGTTTTTTTATACATGGGTTTTTGTTTCTTTGTTTGTTTTTCTGAAAACACTACTCATTTTACCTTTAACCTTGTGAACCAAGACAAAAACCTAACTTGTACTTTATATGTGAACAAGGAGAGATCCCAAGTTTTAACGTAATCAAATAGGACACCTATTTGGCAAACTGCATTAAGCACTTCCCCGGCAGAATTGTTAGCTGTATTTACAGCTGTACCACGGGGACAACAAGCTCTAGTGCCTTCTGAGGAGTCAAATAATATTACACACTGAGCTCTGCGGTGCTCTTATAGTGCTCTTAGGCAATGTGATGGTTTTCAGTTTATATATAGCTCTGATCCTCACAGCCCACAATCGCTAAGCCTTTACAAACTGTTCAGATGTATAAAGCCGATGTAGTTACAGAATTGCAAACAAACTCCTTTCTATTGTTTGTAATGGTAAAGAAATAGCAAATACCATAGCCATGGTATGAGATGGTAAACTATTGTAATTTCTTTAAGCTTGTAAAGTAAACATGAGTTCTGGAGTCAGCTGTTCACCGCAGCAATAATGGCTCGATCAATTTCTGAAAATTAAATCATCTCAAAGTTTGTATAATATTAAATATCTGGAAGCTATGCAATATTAGGCAGGTATAGATTAGTCTCTCGAAGAATGTATGCATTTCAAGATTGTAACAGAGAATCCAAAGAAGTTAATGATGGTGAAAAAGCAATATGTATGAATTAATGTTCTTTTTTTGTATTCATGTATTTATTCTTTCAGCATGGGCTTTGTTTATTGTTATCCATGTTTAGCATATAACTTCTTTTAAATGAGTATTCTATTATATACTGTACTGTGGTTTACCTACTAATTAATTTAGGGTGCTCTGCATACTTATAGGAAGGCTGATGCAAAACATGTTACCTTTTTGACTACCAGCAATTATTTCCAGGTTCTTTCATTAGCATTGCATATTTATGTGTATTTATAAGTCTTAATCCATATAAGGGGAGGGCATGAACAAAGCCATAGTGAAATGTTTACTGAAAACTAAAGATATTGTCAGTGGACAACTCCATAATTCTGCTTTGTGAGCTACGTTGTGTATTGTCAATAAATAGTCATCATCTCTTTAGGTTGTCCGTCTGTGAATTACTGCTTTATAACAGTGGTTTTTCAACCATTTTCATAACCAAATGGACCCTAGCGGGTCCATTTGGTTCCATTTGTACCCTCTCGGGAAAAAGGGGTCTGAAAGAAAAATCATTAACATGGTGAAATACATCTTGATGATGTCATCAGATGTATTTCACCATGTTAATGATTTTTTTCAGACCTCCATTTTTAGGAAATACAGAATTGGGGGAACTTTTTTTTTTATCATGTCCACACAACATCTCTATTCTCTAAGGTATATTAATGACATTAAAATGTTGAAAATGGGTGGAGTTACCCTTTAACTGCTTTTATTACATGGCTTGAATGAATGCTCAAATCAGAAGCCAGCGTCTGGTGAGCGGTAGGATATGTCACTATATAATTCACCGCGTCGCTCTATGGCTCCGCTGCATAATCAAGGTCCTTAAAGTGCCAACAGCTGTGCTCATACGGCGCGCTTCCGCATTTACTTCATCTTTATTTTGCGGGTCCATTTGGTTTCATTTTTATGCTCTCAAAGAGTTACATCTGGTTAACCAAATCTCCATTTCGCCTGGGGACCACCTGGAACCCTCACAAGGACCAGGTCAGTTATTAGGGAACACCTGTTCGTCGGGTGTTGTCCCTTATATATTCTGGTAGGCTGCACCGCAGAGACACATGGATGCTAGTTACTAAAACTAGTAACTAATAACTACAGTAAAAGTACAATATGACCACCGGAAATAGATTTTATTCACGTATAATACTTTAGTTAGTTAGTTACCACATTTACTAATCACCCCCCACCACTGAAAATGCATGCCACTAGACTGACCTGTGTAGGCCTATGCAGTAAATTCAGCCTAATCTAATAATTCACTAATTCAGCCTAATTTATGACCATAAAACATTAAAGGTTTATACATATAAAGGATATATATTTATACAGTAGGCCTATATTGTGCTTTTTACTTGAAATGTATGTTAAAAAATGTAAAAAATGTAAAAATAATCTATACCAGTCCCTGAGACACTAATGAAGATTAATATTTTCAGCAGAAGTCAACAAAAATAATTACAGTACAATACAGTACTAATAATATACTATACTATACTATACTATACTATACTATACTATAGTATAGTATAGTATAGTAAAATTACTTTAAAATTAATTACTAATTACTATTAGTTGAAGCTCTGATCTGTGATGTGTGAAAAAGCTGACAGCTTCCCCACTAATCATGACTTCTTGCCTTTTGTGGAGTCACGTCTGGATTTCCACCTCACAATAAGGTCACAATATTGGTCATGGTTTGGGATTAGTTTTTATACAAAAATACATACACATCATACAACTAAACCATAGTTCATAGTGCGCCACAGAGTGGCGCGCTATGAGCCACGAACGCCTGCTATAATATGCATAAATTATAACAAAAGAATAGTTTGCTTGTATATAAATGAAAAGGAACAGGATATATTCTTCAAAAATACTTTATAATTTCTTCTTCTTTTTTTTACGTTATTGGCTTAGGAGGTTGTGTGTGAACCTGTGAACCCTGTGAACCTATGTGAACCTGCTGCTCGATCCTGATTGGAGGAGAATTCACCCTCCACCTGGGGAACTTTTATTAGCTCCTCTGCTAACGTGGGGGAGGGGGGAACTCCATATATGGTCTGCACACCTTATAATAGAGCATTTTAGCAGATTTTTCTTTTTTTTTTTTGGGGGGGGGGGGGGGGGGGTGATATCTGACAAAAGTGAAATCACTTCCCCTACCTTTGAGGCCAAGGCTAACTTAATCTTCTCTGCTGTCACTCTTTGAGTAGAGGATGTGCTTTGCTATACTGACACCCTGTGGCCTGCATCCGCCACCAGCCTCCATGTAATAATAAATGTTAATACTGTACTATTAGTTCACATAATTCACACCTATACAAGTTCGTAGTAATAGATGAATTACACATGGGCACACATGCATTAGGCAATGACCCACCTGCACTTACAGGAATAGAATAGGCCATAATTCCCCTCCTGTCAGTAAATACACACACGTGTTGCTGCTGCTGTTGTTGTTTTCCTATTGAGCAGCATTCTGCAAGCGAGGGCCTTGTACTAATCGAGGGGGCATTATGCATTATACCAGTACTGTGGCAGTCGTTTGCGTAACATGTTAAAGTATAGCGGAATGCAAAACCCTGGACAAATCGTACCATGGACTCTGCAATGAAAACAAGGCAGACAGTATACTGTAGGCTAGTGGATTTGAGCTGTTGAGCTCAGCATTGTTGCAGTTGAGTAAGATATTAATCTATTTCAAAATTGCACATGTTTTTCCACGTGAAGTTGTCACAGTCCGGCGTCCGCATGCTGTTGCTGTCAACATTGTAGCATACACAAAACAGTATGCTGACTATTCTGAGGGAACAGTGAACATTTTGGCTTTGGGAGACATGTGACTATTTCAGACATGTTTCCAAGGAGACACTTTTACCATAGCAAACAGTGATATTTAACAATTCACAGACTCCAACAAAACCGAGACATTCCAGCTGCATTGTCATAGTTCTCACGCAGGGTCCCAAGTTGTTGGAAATCATCCATTCTCTTCATCAGATACAGTTTCATGAATCTCCACCCCAACAAAAGACATTTTGTTTGCATGAGCATTGAGATAAAAAAAAAGTTATTGCTAACAAACTAAATGTCAGGCGACAAACTAAATGTTTGTCGCCTGACCATCAAATGAAAAAATCCCATTTCCTTAGAATTCTTTCTTCTCTCTTTCTTGAGCCTGCGGTCATTCATGGATGCATGGCAACGTGTATGGATGTGTAATGCATCGATCCAGTGTTCAGTGATGGATCATTATCTCATATAGGGCATTTGGTGTTGCATGGATCTCCAGATGAGAAGAAGTTATACACACTGACCAGGGGGAACATTGTCACGGCGCCCAACAGAGAGCCTAGCTGCACCACAGCACCACACCACACAAGAGCGCTGTGGCCCTCGTCTCGCAGGATGACTCCGATGATCACCTTTACATAGGACAGAGTAAGAATAAACAGGACCCAAGCCAACACCTGTGAAGAAAAGCAAACAAAGGGAGTCATCTTTTTAGTTCTGAAAGAGTTGGGAAATCCACTGTGTGAAATGTAAGCCAATCTCAGTTTATTTTTAGTAAATGGATGATGAATGATAAAAGTAATTATACTTCGTACTGCATATTATAAAATGTTACCAAAAGCACAAATGACTTACAATGAGTACACTTCCTGCTGTGTCATGGACCAGTAGTGGACATGGACTCAGTACTGCCATGGTCATGATGTACATTCCAACTGCACTGCCTAAGATTGTCAGAGCTCCCATCAACAATAGGGACCTTTGTGACCAACAAACAGACATTATATTGTTGCTCCTTGTACAAATGTATGCAATTGAATGTATCCAGTATGCCAACAGATTTCATTTATCTAAGTGACTTTAAATCTCAACAAGTGTTGTCATTGAATTGACATCTTCAATTTGGCATTACAGTATATACATTACAGTACTGTATATCATATTATGTAAGATTGATATTTGGTATCTTGGGAGGTACAGGTGCACACATCAGAATTTATAGCCTGTTTACCTTTTTTAATGAAGCTCTCCTAATGTTTTTCATTGAAAAACTATGATAGAACCGCAACTAACCTTATTGGGAAGAACATGGCGATGAAGCAGGCTAGAGGGTTGGACACTGCAGCCATGGTGGCTGAAAGGTGATAGGCGTTATTCCCATAGGGCATGCATGAATAGGACTGCACCGAGGGAAGCACGACATTCGACAAGGCACAGACCCAGGCGAGGACGGAAAAGATGTAGATCACCTGGACGTAGCTGTAGTTTCCATTGCCAAAGCTGCTCCTGGGCTTCTTGGGCTTGCTGTAGAGATCCACCATGGGCTTCTGCTCGGCCAACATCCCCTGTTTGTGAGTCCCGTTGCCGTTCTCCTTTACGCCGTTGGTGTACTGGCAATCGGTACGCTCCCTGGCGATGGCCGGGTGGTAGTTCAGCATCAGGAACGCCACCAGGCACACCACCATCATGGCGCTCAGGAAAAAGAAGAACACCTCGGCAGAGAAGTTGGCCGGCTGGTACCGGGCCTGGAGGTCGTAGGTCACCATAGTGCTGTCTGAGCTGTTTACTTTGTGGTTCAGAGAGTGGCTGGCGTTCACACAGTGCACCACCCCGACACCCTGGAACAAAGCCACCAGAGCCGGCACCAGGCCGCTCATGCCCTCTCCGATGTAGTAGGTGGTGAGATACTGGGGCTTCAGGCGCATCATGAAAGGCAGGAACGTGACGGAGGAGGTGCAGTCGACCATGGAGAGAAAGAAGGTCAGGATGAGGAGGGCGATGCTGCGCAGCGCGCCCCCCACCACCAGGGTTTCCTTCCAGAAGAACGCCAACAGAAAGCTGGCGACGCAGCCCAGGGCGACGATCACGTAGATGACCGCCGTCTCGTTCAGCACACCGGGCTGAAAGCGGTGAAACAGGGTGACAAAGATGGGCCCCACGTTGGCCATCTGGATGATGACAGAGAGGTAGGCAGGCAGGTACCATCCCTCTGGGATGTGGGGGACGATCAGAGGCAGTTCCACCCACAGGCCGTTGATGGCCACCCAGGAGCCCATGCCAAACAGGCAGGCCATCAGGTGTGTGAGAAGTGACATGGTGGCAGGATTGTCTAAAATTAAATTGGAGGCAAACATACGATTAATCATTGCAAGACAAGTGAATGGAATGTCATTCCAGTCCAAAATTACAAGAATGCGTAGCGTTCGGAAACGACGGCCAGCATGAAAGCACCCAATTTGACAAAACCATAACAAAGAGGTTAGGAGTTGGGGTGTCATTCCACGAAAACGGTATATCATTTGCCGTCCCTCTGACTGTTTTAGCTGTATTTTATTGAGTCACTGAAAAATATTTTTAAAAGATTTTTAATCAATTGAAATGGTACCTTTTAATATTGTGTAAACATTACATGGATTTTACCTTCATATCAGAAATTATCTTTCTTTCAGAAGACACCCCCTATTTTGTCCATTTTTCCATGTCCCCAGTGGCCTTCGATGAAAGTGGACTTGACATGACTATTAAACATCAACAAAAATCCCCAAATTATGACATGAGCATATACAGTATATCTATCGGTACTTTATTGCTGGACATGATTAGTTTTTGAATACCCCCCCCCCCCCCTCGAAATCGCCAGTACCCCCATAGCACGCACCCCAAGTCACAATTTTCTGCAGCCTTCGCTGAGTGTACAGTCCTTCAAATGTCATATGGGTTCCTCTCTCTGAGTAATAGACAATAGAATACTATAGCAAGGGAATGTTATGAGCTAAAATCAAAGTCAAATTTTGCATGTTTTGCCTTCTATAGGTTAAGCGAATGGTACCCCAAGTTTGACTGTTTTTCCCACGGGTGTTGAATTTCAACATTTTAGTACATGTTTAGAAATGTCTTGGTGATGATTTAGTTGAACATGAAAGATAGCAATACCATTGTAAATGGTGCATTTATATAGCACCTTTATTTGTTTATAATACTGTACACTTTTGGCAGCCTCACTTCACACAGCTGTGATTTTGTTCATCAAGGTTGTTTTAATTGACATCACACTACAATGTTTTGACTAAAGGACATTTATAGCAACACCATGCCATAAAGCCTGTTTATGGCATGGTGTTGCTCTGTCAGTGTTTGATACTGCTGTATGGAGATGCAAAACACACATTGCGTGTTCCATACAATTACAACACAAGATGTTTATCTTAATAGGTGCAAATGTGAAATTAAATTAAACTGAAAAAATCTAATTAGTCTGACATCTTACAAGAACTCAGGTGCTCTCTGTTAAGCAAGGCACCAGGGCAAATAATCTTTAATTTCCCCAGTAAAATGTATATTTAAGCTGTGAGCCTGTGAGCATACTCTAATCTAGGTCGTAGAATCAGTGACAGATTCTTATCATCTTTTTACATGCAGTAAATTTAACAAAATCAACAGTCAATGAAGAGCCAGAGCTCGGGACACTTTTCAGGGCCTTAAACCCAATTTCACTGAAGGGCCCTCAAGGGGCCAGTGTTGGGCAATATTACTTAGGAGAGTAATGTCTTTACTTTACTTATGACCCCTTTAGAAAAAGTGATAATATTACTTTACTTATTACTAGAATCAATTAATAATATATTACCTATTACAATATTACTTTCCCAAATCCCCCTCCCACCTGCAAAGAATATCGATGTACAACATAATCTGTTTAGTGACAACTTGCAACAACCGTGATAACTTGTAGTGTAGGTCTTGTGTGCAGGATCTACAAACTACTGCACATCTCTGTTATCTGTTGATAGCTTGTAAATTAGTTGTATTTTGACACGCACCAGCAAGCTCAAAAGTAATAATTATTGAAGCATGTTTTGGCAGAGTAACATATTAGGCTACTTATTACCCAACAGTGCAAGGGGCCAAGGGCCCCACCGGCCCATTGGCTAATTTGGTCCTGCCTTGAATGTTATGACAGATTAATGTTTTCTAGGTGAAAGCCATTGTTATTATGATGTATACATGCAATGTCACAGACCAAAAAAGACATCCGTAGAGAACATACAGTTCTCTACAGATTTCTTGTTTAGGCTTTGTGAATTATTTCTACTCTAGTTAATGTTTGTTCTGTGTTCCAGGTGAGAAGCAACGTTATGCTTGTACTGTGGAATGTTGTTTTTGTTTTACTGGCATTTGTTCTGACACAGCATGTATTATACAAACAAACATTTGTGCAATACATAATTGGTGATGGCCATGGGGATGATGTGTTGGCTTTGTTGTGTTTTAGTGCACAAATAATTCCACTGAATACCACATGCCTTTTACTTAGTGATTTGTATTGCCATGTGTGATATACCAACTACCAGCATCCTCTTCTTGTTAAAAGATCAATAACGTTCCTTTTCCTTACAGGGAATTCTATTGTTTGAACTGGCTTAAGCTACCAAGAATCCAGTGAGGTATGAGGTATGACCACCTACTGTACACTAGTAGCAGTAGAAGTATTACATAACCTAAGAAAACATCTGATATAGCATTGTTTATTGACCAGAAGGAAGGCAGGCACTTCTGGTCTCTTTGATCAATGAAAGAATGCCAAATACAATCAATTGAATGCATGCAGGTCCTCAAAGCTGTAATAACATGAAGTGAAAAATAAAACATAGGGGAACAGGGGAAATGAAAAAATTCTCTAATTATTTTTAAACTTTATTTATCCTTCTAAAACTTGTTGAGATTTAGAAGGATATTAGAACCCTGGTCAAAATAGCAGCAATACACGTTTTTGTCAACATGACATACATTAACCACTTAAAACCCAGGTTGAGTGGAGTCCCGGGGCTCTGATGTCTTTTTGTTCTACATTAAGTAAAGGTGCACCTTGTGAGCTCGTCGATCTGCTAATTTCTGCAAGCAAGAAAATAACAGAAAATAACAAACTATGCCACCCTGACTATGCATTCTTATTAAATGTAAAATGTCAATTAACTAAATTGATTGAGCAATGCATTAAAGGCTAGATTTTCAGAAACATATATTACACAAGAGAGAACACTTTTAGGAATCATACCAAAATCACAAGTTAATCTTTCCAAAAAAGACTTTTACTGTGTAACAAATTCAAGCAGTACTTGATTTAATTTGCAAAATGTAAAAATTAAAAGGAGCATGGCATGCATCCTTAAAGACGTGCTACTCACATGCAGATCAGTCACCGTTTGAGGTCTGTATAGGAGAAAGCCAAAGTCCTCTGCGTTAAATGCCATGTGAGAGCTGACGGATTATATCTTCTGGAGGGGTGGGTGTGCGAGAGTCTCCAGCCAACCAAGACACACACTGACTTAACGTTAATCATCCTTGTTAAATCCACAAATATGTATTCTTTAGGACCGTCAGAAGGAACATCTGCTGTCACGTTGTCGCCTACAATTCTTTTGTACAAGTTTCCTCTGTGGGGAATAAACAACAACTTCTGATCAACTCAATTCTAGAAATGACTGATTTAATTAATTCTGCTTAAGGGGATCATGGGGACTATGCTAATACAACTGTATTGTTTTAGCAGTTTGCGTAATTCCACAGGCGGAAACGTGATGTACTGACTGAAAATGTGAATACAAGATTATTGTTATTCCAAAAAATACACTGTATGTGTGTTTCCATTAAAGAAAAATAGGGGGAGAAATTAACCCAATGCACAAGTAGCAGATATACAAGCTCACAATCCACGGCATAAACTTGCAGATGCTATTAAAAGATATCAAATATCATAAACAAATGAATGAATGGATTATTCCCCAGCAAATTTACCTCTGACTATATGCTTTATTATTTACTGCATTTATTTTCAGCTAATTTATGTTCCCTGCTTACTCAGGGCTAGAGTGGCTGGATGGTAACCACAAGGTTGCGAGTTCAAACCCCTAGTGTCAATGTGTCCCTGAGCAAGACACATTGCTCCCAATATGCTGGTCGGTACCTTGCATGGTTTCCACCGCTATTGGTGTGTGACTGGGGCCCACTATCCATGCAAAGTGCCTTGGATGAAGGTGCTATAATATAAATGCACCATTTGCCATTTGGAGTGAAGAGAATATGGCTATGCTGAGCCTGGTGCTGATTTTGCTGTTTTGGCTAAGGTTAAGCCTGTGTCAGCCACCACTTTAGGCCCTTAATTTAAGAATGAGAAGGTTTGACGGTGGGGTTTCCCCATTTGATGCTCTCCTTTGAAGCCACAAAGGCGTGTAACAGACTGTGTGGGTTTATGGTCATCGACTTAATAAACATACAAGACACCAGTTTGAAGCAGGCGCAAAGTAACTGAATTTGACATCTTATGACGACTGTAATCTGAATTAGGCATTAGGAGTGTCTCGGATGCCGCATTCACTCACAAAGATACCAAGTAATGGTCATTATACCAGTCAGAGTACCCATTGCAAGCTTCTCTGAGTGCCCACTGTGCCCGTAAGATTTCTGTCTCTGAACTTAACCGAGATGTCAAAAACTCTAAACACAATATCTGGTTTGTTGTCTCATCTGGAAGGTGCGCAGGGGCGGATGTAACATGTCCCATGGGGGGGAGGGGGGGACATGTTGGAGGGGCAAGAGAAAATGGTATGGGTGCGGGTTCATCGCTTACCTATAATTCACTTAAAAATTTGCAAGTTTGCAACTTTCATACTACGCTGAGAAAAAGATTCCAGAAACCATTCTTTTAGCAATCTCTTGTTATAGTGCCCTCCAACAGGTGGATATTTGCAAAACACATTTTGGGAAAAATGCCAAAGTCACAAGAAGAAATGGCACTATTTTATAGCGCCACCAGGAGGCCACAACCTGTCGTGGCCTGGTGGAGACCTGTACCCAGAAGGGCACTTTTTCCAGCTAATCTCTGACACCGCTGGCCTGATCGCAGCCACACACACACACACACACACACACACACACACACACACACACACACACACACACGCTTGCTGAATGCCATAGCCGAACCTCTGCCCCTCTGCCCCAACGTTTTTAGTTTCATCAGAAGCCAAACCCATCTTGTGATCAAGATGCGTGTTGTTTGATTTCTCATAATCCATCCTGAATGGTTAAGATTGCCTTTCAAATTTTTCAGGTGTCATTTCCATTACATTTTGCATGCATATTCCCACTAGGCTGAGGAAGAAATGTCACTTGAACTTTTTCAACTCAGCCTCATGGTGATGCTATAACTGCACCATCTGTGCAAAACATTGTATCTATACTTTGAAGAAGCCAAGGGGAATCCTTTGTCTGTCATTTTTCCACATCTCTTTATACTAGCACCACCAGGAGGCCAACATATGTAAAACACATTGTCTAATATCACTCCTTCACATTTTATTTTAAGCAAATCTCACGCAGATCAGTACAAGAGTGCCATAGTCATGTGATGTTTATTACTCCTAAATATTTTGCCAAACTCCAAACTATGCTCCTGGTGGAAACCTGTACGTTTTCTAGTTTAAGCTATTTTTCTATATATTATGTGGTAGCGATGTCCCAATATCACAATTTCTGTGTAGGCCGATACTGATACCAAATTCCGATACCAGAAAATAATATCTATATATATATATATATATATATATATATATATATATATATATATATATATATATATATATATATATATATATAGCAGATTCCTCAATCAAATGTGCACTTGGGGAAACTGCAAAGCAAATTCCACAACATTTTATTTACCTGCCATAGTGTCAACCCCTCACCCGTGTCGGCTCACTGTTTATACTGGTATATTTACCAATACCGAATGGTCTGATAATGACAAATGAGGGCCAATACTGACACTTTTCTGGTACCTATACAGTATTTCCGATACTGATATGAACCGATATGACAAAAAAGGGCCGATCCGATACTTTTTCCGATACAGTATCGGGACATCCCTAGTTAATGTGTCTCACTTAAGGGGTTCTTGGCCTGAAACAGAATCATGTGTGCTTTCCAACAAATCTTTGTTGTAGCAACCATACAAAATGCACCCCATTAGCTATTGTACATGACACTTGCATGAGCATCAGCTGATTGAAAATGATACAAATCCAGACAAGAAAGCTTGTAAATAACATTCTAAAAGGCCAGTCACATGATGAATAGTACATTTACCACAATTGACTTGTTATTGAAAATCAGTACAAAAACAAATATTATTTCATTGTAAATAAATTGACATTAAATTGAGGTACTATAGCAGCATGTTCAACAAAAATGTACATACAGGTACTAGTGCATATTAAACACAATTCTAACAAGACCTGAAATGGCACAATCCCTTGTTTACAACCTATTAATAGTAAATCCACATACTCTTCCCTTAAGGCACGATTAGCTTAGTCTACACATTTGGAATGATCAGAATTTTAACCGGTATCAGTTAAAATGTTAGTAGTACAAACTTTGCCTTGCAAAAAAACTTAAATGCAAGCATATCAGTTCTCAGGCATAGCCATTTTCACAGAAAATCTGTGAATGTCAATACAGCAATAAACCTAACCTATATATAAAATTACTTGCCTTAAGTCAACATTTTAAATTATATTACAGTATCTACAAACAGACTTCGAAATCCAATCCAATACGTACTAAAACGAGTAGAGGTAGCCAGCCTCAATGTTTCTCAAATCTACTGACCAGTGGATGAAACGTTAGTGATTCTTTCCCTGAGTGCACATGATCTCAGGGAGGGGAAAACAGCAGCTACAATGTCGGCCAATTCAATAAGTGTTATTGAATAAGATGCTTACAGATTGCTATCGATGCTTCACAAAGCACTTGTGGCACGGACATTTTACATCCCAACAGCCAGTGCACAGCAGCTGACCATCATCTGACCCATTATCTTGGAATGTTATTGGTACTAACTCCTGCCTCCCAGGGCTTCTCATAGTAGACTCCTTTGGTTTTTGGAAGTGATGATTAACCCTTGGCATGGTTGTTGAAATACAACTTAGCCTGTCTGGTGCTTGCCTCAAAATAAAATGCAATAAAAGCAGAAAAATAATTTGCATATATCCTATTAATTATATCCTAAAAATCAAATGAGGTGCAGGTCATCAAACAAAAAAATGAATTGGGAGAACCTTAATCATCACATTTGCCACTAAAGGGAGTCTCACAAGCTCACAATGTGTAACACTGCTTAACACTATTGAGCTTGTAGATCTCAAAACTATTTTTGTGCGTGCACAACATTAGCGCGTAACTATGTATAATCGTGCATTAAACCATGCTGTTCTGTACTTGTGGTGTTTTTGAACTTTCATTGAAAAATAGCAGCCGTGAACGCCTGCTATTTTCGGGGGAGAATGTGAGAATGCAGCACAAATCTTTCAGTGTGTTCTTCAGACTGAATGTTTTGTAGAATCTACAATGTCAAAACGAAATGGATGTTAACTGCAGTTATTCACACATTCCTGAGACCTTTCGAACACGTGGTACACGCTGACAAGGGGGAACATGGTGAGGGCGCCGATGAGCGAGCCGGCCTGGATGGAGATGCCACACCACAGCAGGGCGGCGTGACCTGCCTCGTGAAGCAATGTCCCAATGGCCACCTTCAGATAGGAAAACAGCCCTGTGAAGATGATCCAGGATAGAACCTGTGTAGTGGGAGAGGGCAATATTTAACCGCTTGTTAGAGCAATATTTAACTACTTTGGTGCTGAGCCAAACTATGAAGGAAGGACTGAAATCATTCAGTAAGGAAAGGTGGGCTCACGACTCATTTTAAATGCTCCAAACTTTATTGAAGTTGGAGCATTCAAGATGAGCTGTGAAGCCTTGGGGAATTTTCGAATAGTAGTTAAGATGCGGGTCAATTTGGTTCATGTTTACACTCGAGAGTTAAAATATTCATCATGTGAATTAGCCCAAGTCTACACAACTAGAGAATGTAGAAGATTAACGGTCATTTTGATCTGTATGTTTGACTATCTTGTTTAACAAATCCAGCCTGGTATTGTGGACAAAATCAAAAACATCTTTAGCTTTGGGGTCTGTGGAGCTAAAATGTCCCCAAATGCTGAGTAAATATTGGGGCCCTGGTATCAAAAAGGTTGAAAGCCCATGAGCTAAGTTGTTTAACAATGCAGTTTTAGTGGTGTTAATCTGATGTAACAAAATGGCATGTTGATTTACCACTAAGGTCACTCCAGCAGCATACCCCAGGAGAGGGGGACAGGGGCTGAGTGCTGCTAATGCCATGAGGTATGCAGCAAACACCCCTCCTCCCAAAGACATGAAGCCAAGACCCACAGAAGACCTGGAAGATAAGGAGTTAAATTATCACTGGACAAAGGCAAAACCATAACAACTTTGTAAAGATTTACAAGTGTTAAATCTGTCTGGCACAGAGGATGACTTCTGCTGTGAATCATTCTCCCACAACAACCACGGTTATTCACCTGAGGAGAACGAACATGGCCACGAAGCAGGCCAGGGGATTGGCGATGTTGCCCAGGACAACAGACAAGTGATAGGTCATGGCGCCATAGGGCAGACAAGAGAAGCTCTGGACCGACGGCAGGACTCCGTTAGTAAGTGCGTTGGAGACCCCGAGCAGCACCAGGAGGTAGATGTTGCGTGACGTCCAAAAGGTCTGAGCGGGTGGCGGCTGCATCTCCAACTCCACCTGATCCTCAGACACTGGCGTTCCTCCGTTTTGTAGCGGGTGCGTCTCCTCCACCTCGTCTCCCTTTTCCGATGTGCCGACAGACTCCGTCTCCGGCTTAGGTGGAACCTGCTGCTTCGCTTGTGGCACTGTCTGTCTTGATATAAGAGCTTGAAAGCAAAGGGCTGAGATGGACAGCATCACAAACAGAAACCAAAAGAAGTTCTGGGCAGGAAAGTTCTCTTTCAGGTACACGGGCTGTACCGTGCCGTTCACAGTTTTACAGTCCACCTTCCCCACGCCCTGCCCCAATGCTACGATGCTGGGGAACAGGGCGCTGAGGCCCTGGCCAATGAAGAACGTGCGGATGTACTGGGGCGGGTAACGAAACATGAAGGGCAGGAAGGTGACATTGGACGTACAGCAGACAAGCGACAGCAGAAAGGTGAACAGCAGGAACGGCGCCGATCTTTCCTCTCCGGCGACTTCCGTTTTACGATCCCAGAAGATGGCCAGGAAGATGGACGTCACCACCGCCAAAATCTGGATGAAGTGGATGACCAGCCGCTCGTTCAGTCTCCCCGGAGCACAGTGGTGGGTGACGGTTACTGCGATTGGACCCACGTTGCCAAACGCGATCAGCACAGAGAGATACGCTGGCAAGTTCCATCCTGGTAAAACAAAAGGGGCTGTGTGTTAAGCATGCAACAAGAATGCTGTCAGAGCTGCTGGCTCACATGTCAATCAATAACCAATGACGGACTCATTCATACGGGTTATGGCTGCTTTATGACTGGATTATCAGCTCTAGTACTACTTGAACCTGACATCATGGCAAATTCAGGTTCATTCACCATGAACTTTAGTCTATGATGATGTGAGTACAAATAATAACAAAATAACAGTAGGTTTAATATTATTATGGTCTGTATAAATAGTATACAATATACATTTGTATAAAATGTATTTTTTAATGTCCAACCAACAGTTCAAGGACTACAGCAAGCATGGTATAGCATTACAACCTGCTTGCACTTGTCTCTGACAAAGCATCATCATCCTTCAGCCTAACTGTATTTGTAGCTTTAGATCAAAAATAAGGTTTGACTTAAGTTTTGTCAGAAAATTGTCAGGACGCTAATAGCGTAAACTGACAGCCTGTGATACAAGACAGTTCTGACACTGACCTTCAGGCAGAACACCGACCACCACAGGGAGTTCAAGCCACAGACAGTTGACGGATATCCAGGAGCCCATAGCGAACAGAGCCACCAGAACGTGGGTCGCCGCGGCACTGCTCCACCAGGTACCTGCCATCGCGCCGCTCTGGCGGACTGCAACCGATGCCCCTCCGCTGTTTTATTATATAGATCTACTATATCGACGTGTTAATTTATGTGAGACGGACATATCAGTCTAGCCGCCGTATTGCCCAACATATGGTGATTCATGGCTCGCCGTAGCAACAGCGCTACTGCAGTGCAGGCCGGAAAACAAGTACGGATGGAGCGAGTTGTGCAAATCTCTCTCCACCCCTGTGACTACAGCCAGTCAGAGCCTTAGAAATAGAGTTGCGACATTGAGGGGACAGAAAATAGCCTGGTCACGTGGTTAATTTGCTCGCGTGAGCCCCATAGACTCCAATGCATTCAAACACTTCCGACTGTCACTATTCATTGTCACTATCCAATAGAAGTCTATGTAGAGGAGCCGCCATTGGACTGGCCCAATGAAGTGAACGGAGTTGGCGTAACTCTGTCTATTTCTAAGGCTCTGGCCTGTCAGTGTTCAACGCCCAGGGGGGGCGGGCTCAAGTTCATGGGTGCGTTCGTTTTCTATCTCACCACGCGCACCACGACAGGAGTTCCCTCTAAAGAAAAAGCCCCGCTCAACGGGTCCTTGTATTGACATAAGCAAAACACCACAGAAGTACAGTGACTTCTGGCATTGTAACCCACTGACCCACTATATAAGTTGTTACCCGGATTGCCCGTTGTCCACCCTCAATGACTAGGCGCATCTACTAAAACAGTACCTCTAGTATAGACCATAACTCAACTCCACATAAAAGGAATGGAGCTATGGACCAGAGCTACAAAAACAATATGTAGTATATACACCTCTAAGAGCCAACAACATAAAATGGTTGCAGCAAGTGTTTTTTTCCTCCATGGCATTTATAACCTTTTAATAAAAAAAAATGTATATGTTCAAAATATTTAGCCGTATACTTAAGTTTTTTCAGCATATACTTGTACTATACAAAAAAATAAGTCAACAAATTAGAAAGTAACATTTTATTGTGCACATTGGACTGGAGGCATCGATAGAAGCCAATAGCTGTAGCTACATTACTCGAGTCGACACATTAATAGTACTGAAATACAACCATGCAAAACTGTTGCAAAAGGCATAGTAACATTTAATTTAACTTTTTTTTAGATAAGGAAAACATTAACTTTCCTCCAATACAATGAGAATAGATTACACAATAGATTACCCAGTCAGTCATCTCCACCAGTTCTTTATTTCCTGTATGGCAAACATTGAGCCTGAGGTTGCTGAGCACTTATGAACAGAAGACACATTTTCAATTATTGAATCAAATGACTTTATCTGACAATGCACTGTCATTACAGTACAGTGCTTAGGTTTTTCTTCTTCTAGCCCAAAGAGAAAAAAAAGGGATTATTCTGAACACAAAAACAAAAAATGCAGTCAGAGCTACATGCTTACACACAATGGGCGCTGTACTGTAAAAGATTCAAGGGAGGTGCCAGTGTAATGTTTTCTGAAACTGATGTGATTTTTGTCTCCAACTCTAGAATTTCTGGGTGATGTTTGCATGTTAGCGCATATTGATATTTCAAAAGATCCAGAGATAACGTCTTGGAAACATGAGTTTTTCCACCATTCACATCTTCAAGCTTTTGCACATTGTGCATAGCGAAGTCTAAGAGTGTTAAAGGTTCCTCTTCATCATCGTGGGGGCCTTCAACATTGAGTTGATTGCCCATGTCTGCATTCCTCAAGTAGTTTTCCCTTTCATTTTCAGAGACACTTTCCCCTTTTTCTGTTATAGGCTTGTCAACTGAATGTTCTTCCACATTGGGAACATATTCACAATCATCTTGCATTATGATATTTTCACGTTCAGATGTGCTTCTTTGTGTGCTTGTGTGTTTCTTTGCCCCCAAATCGTCAAAAAATGCAGTCAGAGCTACATGCTTACACACAATGGTGCTGTACTATACGATCTTGAACAAACAAACCTTATTCCTGTGTCGGTTTAGGGTATTTTTTGTATATCCGTCTAGGAGCCAAAACCAAGTTGTAACCTGGTTTAACATGAGGGAGTGCAAGTTTCAATCTAATAGCCATTTTTGAATTTGAGTGGCAAATTAAATTCAAGTTTGGGTTATTGTTGTCGAGCACCATTTTTTGGTACAGTATTTCACAGTGGAGTGCTTTCCATTTTTCAGCATAGGTGTTTCCATCAAAACGGAGTAACAGTTTATCAACATCTTGCTTTGTCTTGCAAGGCCCTCCATTTTTAGTCACAGTAGCAACTACCAAGTCTCTGTCCATAGGAAGGCTTAGGAAGGCATGTTGCTTGTCGCCATGGGGCACTGCCTGGTCGTCATGCACATAAGTAGCTTCTCCTTTCTCTTCCATCTGGATTTCATCATCCACATAAGTAATGCCCCCTAGTTCGTCGTCCATTTTGTTTTTATCTAACCCTGGCCTTTTTAAATGGTATGGTAGAGCACGTCTTTGACGTCCAACCAATTTGAAGCTGTGCTTTCCTCTTCGGCGTGGGTGAAAATCTGGCGAATTGTCTTCAAATGAACCAAGACTACTGTCCTCCGAGTCACTCAACGGCGCAAAATCTGAGGATTTATGATCAGGCCTTTTCTTCTCGCTTTTGTCTTCATCCTCATGATGGGGATATTGTGCCATTAAAAAGGCAAACGTGCAGGATGACAATTGTTGGCATGTGTGTGGTGTTGGGCTCCCACAATATATTCCTCCTGGCAGAAAATCTTTAAAGTTTTCTTCTGTAGCAACAATAATCACCTTGAGCAACTTTTGCAAGCAGCCTTTTATGCGTTCCACATTTGTGTGTGGTTGACAAAGATAATGTGATACCCTATCAAAATCATTTTCTTGCAATGGAAACTGCAGGAAGACATTCGCCATCACCTCAGGTTCCAAGAGCAGTGAAGGATCTTGACACCACTCAATGAGCTTTTGGTAGAGGCCGAGTACGTATTGGCTAAAGCGTGTGTATTCAGCTCCACTTTTCAGGAGCTGCCAGAATGGACCCAGGATTTTGAGGTAAATGATGCCGAGAACACATACAAGGCTCTGTAGTACATCATCACTGGCATCAGCGACGACACTCTCCAAAATAATATTTGGGCAGTCATCAATTTCCAGCTCAAGCAAGTCTGAAAAGAACGAGGGGATCTCCTGGTGGTGGTGAATAAGGCCGGCTGCAGCTTCAAAATATTTAGCAAACTTGTTTGACATATCCAACGCCAGCTTTGATGGATTTCCCTTTTCTTTACAGAAAGCTTCCCAGTGCCTTCTGTAGTTTTGCTCAGCAGGAGCGTGAGGGCTTAGGACATCAGAGGCCATATGGATGTAACGTGAGGTTGCACTTTCTGAGAAGTTCACAAAGCTCCTGAATTTCTGATTCGCATCACGTCCTAATTTGTTTCCTGTTTCCTGCATTATTTCCCCTTCCATGGTCAGCAACTCTAGCTCAATTGCATCATGTATGTCAACAAGGAAATGGGCGCTGGAGTGTAAAAGATTCAAGGGAGGTGCCAGTGTAATGTTTTCTGAAACTGATGTGATTTTTGTCTCCAACTCTAGAATTTCTGGGTGATGTTTGCATGTTAGCGCATATTGATATTTCAAAAGATCCAGAGATAACGTCTTGGAAACATGAGTTTTTCCACCATTCACATCTTCAAGCTTTTGCACATTGTGCATAGCGAAGTCTAAGAGTGTTAAAGGTTCCTCTTCATCATCGTGGGGGCCTTCAACATTGAGTTGATTGCCCATGTCTGCATTCCTCAAGTAGTTTTCCCTTTCATTTTCAGAGACACTTTCCCCTTTTTCTGTTATAGGCTTGTCAACTGAATGTTCTTCCACATTGGGAACATATTCACAATCATCTTGCATTGTGATATTTTCACGTTCAGATGTGCTTCTTTGTGTGCTTGTGTGTTTCTTTGCCCCAAATCGTCTACCCCCATCTTTTCTTGACACAAGTTCAAATGGAGTTTGCAGTAGGTTTTCCATTGCAGTGTTTCTCCTATGACTTCTTGTCTCATAATTCCGATATAGGCGTCTAAATTGTTTTATTTTTTTCCTTAAGGATTTGTAAGCCTTCGGAATATCCCCATCCTGACAAAAATCTGGATTAAAACTTTTGAGCCAAGTAACCAAAATTACTGGGTCAAGTTGTTCCCTGGTAACAAAGTTAGTCAACTCAAGGATCAAGCCATTTGTGATCACCTCAATAGACTGCGCTCGCTCTGCAAAGTCTCTCTTCTCCAACAGATCTGCTCTTTCAACTCCAATGCTGTCACATATTGGGCCAACAAAATTGAAGTTCACAGCTGACTCCAGGAACAATTGTCTAGCATCACTTTCTAAGCTCAATGTTGTTGCAATCCCCGTTTCAATCAAACGTTGGAAATCAGCAGACATATGCTTTGGGAAAATCTTCTGCAACCATTTAATCAAAGCAGTCCATGAAAGATGACGGTCCTCTCTCAGAAGTCCTATTTGGATCAAAACTTTGTTTTTGCATGTTGTCTTGTCAAGCTCTAAACCTTCTCCAGTTTGAGGTCCAAAGTAGTCTTTAGTAAGTTTCCAAAACGTGTCATCTCCTGTGAAACAAAAATAGAGTTTCAATTAGAGGATCTTTTGCAAAACAACTAATATAGTCTTTACATTTCTTAAAAGCAAATGTTTTCAATACATACACGAAGTAAGAATAGCCTAAAATAACAAATTAAGAAAAATGCAAATACTTTGCTTGACAATTTACTTATCTTGTGCATGTATGCAGAAATCACAATTCTGATCAAGTAATTGTTTGTTTGTGCTGCTTGCAAGGCTTTGTAAACAAGAGGGCTGAGCTGAGTGTGTGTATGGGTGTAGGGGGTTGTTTTTCCAATCTTTTAATAGATTACACATTAGATCTAGGGTGACCAGATGTCCCTCTTTGCGTGGGACAGTCCCTCATTTTCAAGAGTTTTCAAGCGTCCCACACATTGAGACTCTGTCCCACATTGTGACTGACAGACATCAGTGTTCAAAATGCCCCTAATAATTTGTAGTGACCTAACTAATAGTTGGATTTCTGTTGTATCATTTCTTGCTGTGTTTTTTTAAGCATCCCCCCATGGTACCACTATATTTCCACACTCACTCTAGAGAGGCCACATATCGCATACTGTCGTATCAAAAATAGCTGATCTACAATCTCCAATCTTTTGAGATTGTACATCAGCTATTTTTGATTTTAGATCAGCTGTTTTTGCTATGTGTGAAATGGAATCCTCAAATATTTTTGGAATGTTGACATCAAGATGGTAATAATTTGCTAACTACATTTTGTCCCCGTTTCCCCACTCCACTTGTCCCACACAGGCAACACTTCTGTCCCTCAAATGAACAGTTTGGATCTGGTCACCCTAATTAGATCACACACACACACACACACACACACACACACACACACACACACACACACACACACACACACACTGTACTTACTCAAATTCGCCTCGACCACAGCTACCTTCCCATACAGAGATATGTCGCGGTCTTCCTCCATTGTGTCAGTGTCAGGTTTCTAAACCACCTGCAGACACATGCATGATCATTGATCATCAAACTCAAATTAACATTCACGATGACTAACTAAATAATATATCCAATAAAATTTCGTTTGGTCGCTTGGTGTAAAATAAATGAATACGGAACAACAAATACGGAACAACATTAGCTCCAGTGCTTCTGCAACTCAGAAGCTGTGGAGCTCTGGACCAGAGCTAGCATAGCTCACTTTTCTGTTCATGTTAATAAGCATGTCATGCTCCTGTTTAACTTGCACATGTCTTTGAATGTATGCATTTATAATTTCCGCATTGCGACTTACCACTTTGTGTATGTACTATGTAGGTAACCCTTCTTTCTCGCGACTATCTCTCTCTCTCTTCATCAGCACTGGGCCTCTGTAACTTAACTTTGCAGAATGCATGCAGTCTTGCAGAGTCTGCAGACTCGCGGAAATGACTATGAATCCTATCTAGTAGAACAGTTTCGACATTGCGGAGCCTGAAACTGAGCGCTCGAGCGCTGTTCATACAGCCCGACCCGGTCCAGGACTTGTCCCGATTTGTTGTCCCCATTCTCAGTAGATGCCTATGTAGAAGAGCCGCCATTGGACTGGACTGGCCCCATGAAGTGAACGGAGTTTGCATAACTCTGTCAATGGTCTATATGGCTCGCATCGAAGTGCATTGTGGGTCCAGCGGGAAGTTGTTGTTGTTAGCGTTTTGTTGTTTATTAGCATAGCCGATGTAACAGACCCAACCAAGACCAAATAATTATGCACTGTCGCTCATTAAGGCCATAATGATGAAACATCCTGAAATATACCAAGTTCCGAAAACTCGATATTGAAAATCTTTTATTTCTTTAGGTAAGATAGTCATAATTTCATTAAAAGGCTGTAATGGCAAGGTAACTCAGTGATCAACACACTAAAGAATGGAGAACATGGAATAAAAATCTATTCAGAGAAATCAGTATTGAAGTATACGTGTATTGTATTTAATTTCTCAATTGCCATTCTTAAAGCTAAATAGCAGAGTAAAACATGTTTTGTAACATTCGTGTCTGACGTTGCAACAATCTTTTCTTCGGACCTCCATCCCCTGATGTATGTTATTTCATGTTTCTTTTTTAGATGTGGAGTGCTTGCTGTGACAGCTGTCTGTTTGACTTGGAACTGGGCATTTCCTAAATATGGACTCTGAAGCTGTAGCGCAAGGCTCCAGTGAGGGAACTAGTGATGCTACGTTAGGTAAGTCAAATCAGGAATAAAGTCACGGGCTGGCAGATGTGTTAATATAGCTGTGGTCCAAGCAGGCAGTTCAGTCTGCTTTAAATCAAAAACCAAGCAAGGAAAATGCAAAATCTCTCATCTCCAATAAATCTGTTCTCTCAACTCCAATGCTGTCACATTATTGGGCTAACAAAATGAAAGTTCACAGCTGACTTCAGGAAGGATTGTCTAAGGTCCAGTTCTGGTCCAGAGCTCCAATGCTTCTATGGGTCTGCCTGGCATAACATACAATGGAATCTGCCATTACTCAGCAGTACAGGCCTCTGTTCTGGAGTGGATATACTAAGAACGTTTTACCTACTCACCAAAACAAACAAACACTAGTGTGATTAGAAAGCCTACTCTCCTTAGTGGAAACACTCTCAGCCCCCCACCATACGGATAAAATGAACTTTTTGGCCGGAACGCGTTAGGAAAAACAATCAGGATTTGCGCCCTCTACCGATATCGCCAAGAGAAAATGTTCATAGGGAATACTTTTTCCTCCGGCGAAAAACAACAAACACAATCTGTAACATGTTTGTGACAAAAATATTGACATTTAGTTATACATGGGGTACTAACAGTTTTGTGTTTTCCAGCTGTAGGTGGGTCTACTGCAAAGAAGTCGTCTTTGAAGAGGAAATCCAATGTTCCTCCACGTGCCAAGCCAAAGAAGAAAAAGAGGGCCCAGGCCAACCGACCTGCCAGGCTTGGCTACACAGTTCAAGAGGGAGAAGATATGCTCCTGGTAATATCCAACACAAGCCAGTATGATAACTTAGCCTGGCGTCCAAAGAAGAAAAAAGTAAGCAGAAAAAAGAAGCCTGCCAAGGGCAAGTCAAAGACTGGTCAAACTAAGAGGAGGAAAACACTCCCTGCTAAGAGTAAACCACCAGAGAGTAAGACAGTAGAAGAAAAGCTTCTGGTGCGAGATCATCAAGACGTTGGCACAGACAGAGGATGGGGAGACCGCATTCCTGAGGAGGTGTTAATCAAAATCTTTCAGATGGTTGTCATCCACGATGGTGCAGTGCCATTTCTTTGCAGGTAACACAACAGGTTCACAAAACGAGTGATTGTCTCTTGTACCATGTGCAACAATATAAATGGGCACTGACTCCATGTTAAGCCTTGCTAAACCTGGGCATGTACTGTATGTGTCTATCACTTCTTTGCATGGTATCTGTCCAGGCTCAAATTAGAATATGTGGCTATTAATGTAGGTGTTTGATGGGGTTCGTTACGGCCATCCTTGACAACATTAATTCTTATTTGACTTATCGTCACAAGGATTTGTGAAGTAATTGAGAGATTATTATCTTGTTTTCCCCCATACACCCGTCAGTCTATTTTAGTCTCAAACTTTCACTACAGCTACTATTTAATTGTATTTATTGGTACTAAAGACTGGTAGAATAAAAGTCTTAACATTGTCTCCTTGTGATAGTTTATTTAGAATGATGCATAAAAAGATTAATAAATCATCTAATCTTGACCGAATTAATCAATTATTCAACAAGTCTGTGAGGTCACACTATTCATTTTGAACCTATAATTTAGTGTTTACTGTATGAGCATACTTGTTGATGGAACAAACTATTGTGAATTAAATCTTACTTTCCTCCCGAAAAAGGATGGCAAGAGTGTGCCACCTGTGGAATACTGCTGCATCCAGCCCTGTACTGTGGCGTCGTGTGACTGTGGGCCACTGCTGGATGGATCCTGGGAAGGCACAGTTACCTAAAACAGTGCTGAAAATTAAGGACACTCTAAACTGGCTGGCACAAAACAGGTCCGTGTTGTTCTCATTGTCAAATAGTAGCAGTATAACGTTTTGATTTAGTGCACTTGTTGACAAATGTTCTGTCATCTAATGTCGACTAGATTCTCCCAGCTAAGAGACTTCTCCCTGTGTCACTGGAAAAAGAATGCAGACTATGCTGTAGAAGTAAGTAATGAAATACATTTTGTAGTTTACAGGTGGGCAGTGGGCACAGAAAGTATTTGTTTCTTATTGTCTGTTGTCCATTAATAGTGTTTAAGACCTTTGCCACAGAAGACCAAAATAGTTGAGAAAACAGCCGATGCCATCGGGGCTCATCCCTTCTCTGGTTTCCATGGTGATTGTCATTAAAGGGATATTTCACCCATTTTCAACATTTTACTATACCTTAGAGATGTTGTAAAAAAGCCCCCCCCCCCCCCCCCCCCATTCTGTGTTTCCTAAAAATGGAGCTCTGAAAAAAATCATTAACATGGTGAAACACAACTTGATGATGTCACAAGTTGTGTATTACCATATTAATGATTTTTCTTTTAGGACCATTTAGTGTACAAATGGAACCAAATGGACCCTCTAGGGTCCATTTGGTACCCTAGCTGGTACCCTGTTGAAAATGGGTGGAATAGCCCTTTATAAGATGCCAAAAGTTCTATTCTGCTGTCAGAGGACAGGCTCCAGTCGCCACAAGGCTTGTATATCGAGGACCTAGTAATTCACCAGTGGCATCGTAATTGTATTGCCCATAGAGACGCCTCAAACAGAGTCCCAGTAAAGGTTGAAGTGGTTCAAAATCTTTGCTGGCTTAGGACTGAAGCATATTTTTGCTATACTGAATATTGTAGGTGTCAACAAGTAACTCAAAAGGGGTTCCTTTACTGAATCGGTACAAACAACAGTAGAATTATTTTATTTACCATTTTTCTCAACTAGAGCCTTTAGCCCCTGCCCTGACCCCAAATGGCCGTGGTCAGCAAACCCACCGTCCACCTATTGGGCACATTTAAACCATTCTGTACTGTACTTGTAGTGTTTTTAACTTTCATTACAAAATAGCAGGCGTTCACGGTTGCTATTTTTTGGGGAAAACCTGAAAATGCAGCACAAATCTTTCAGTATGTTCTTTCAGAGCAAATGTTTTGTAGAATGTACAGTGTCAGGTCAAAATTGGATTATATAGTAGGCCATGGTACTGTACTTACTGTATGCAAACAGTACAGTATAGGAGAAATGAATACAGGGTTCCTACAGGTTTCTTAAAGTAAAATTTAAGTCTTTTTTTAAGACCTTTTTAAGTCCATTTATATAAAACGTAATACCCAGGGCGGATGTAACATTTCCCAATTGGAGGGGCAGGAGAAAATGGTATGGGGGCGGCTTCATCACCCGTGACGCTTCGCGCCACGGGTGATGAAGCCGCACCCATACCATTTTCAGTTACAGGACTTTTATTAGGCAAGTAAAGCATCAATAATAACATCAGTTGTTGTTGAAGTTGCAACAGACACGCAGCATGCATAAAGCTAAAGGTCTGACTCAGAGAGTTTTCTGTTCTCTCGGTGCGTAACCGAGAAATCAGTTACTTGATGATTGATAAGTTTACGCCGCCGTTTTCTGGCTATGTTATTTAAACCAAACACGCGGTTGACAAATGACAATTTTGAGGAGCAAAGTGACACGTAGAAATTACAAACTGCGAAAAATTTAAGACCTAGATATAAAAATTCAAGACTTTTAAAGTCTTTTTAAGGTATTATTTTCAAATTCGTAAATTCAATGCTTTTAAGACTTTTTAAGATCCCGTGGGAACCCTGTGAATAACAGACCTGGGGGAGGAAACTCCATTCGTTACTATACACACACACACACACACACACACACACACACACACACACACACACACACACACACACACACACACACACACACACACACATATATATATATACACAGTATATACTGTATATATCTCTTGTTTCATGTGTTGTTTGTTCCTCATAGGTTGTGTCCCAGTTCTGTCCAAATCTACGCTCTCTCAAACTCTCATATTGCAACGGTGTGACGGAGAAGACCTTCCAGAGCCTCAGTTCACACAGCCGGTCTCTGGATAGTATAAATGTCCAGTATTCTGAGGTGAGGCATATACACTGATATATATATATATAAATTGATAATGACTTTCATTTTGAGCCAGAGCATGTAGGTTAGAGGGGGAAGTGGGGTTCCTGCTCCCATTTAATATTACTCTCGCCAGTCCTTTTTAATCTGTACACGAGTGATCTCTTTGTTCAGCTAAATAACTGTAAAACAGGTTGAAAGTGACAACCTGAAAGTGTAAATCAGCTGATAAGACTTTCTACCCGGTAGTGCTGGCTTTCTTCAGCTGATATGGTCTGCAGGACCAGAGGGAATGTAGGCCTCTGCTTTCCTTGTTTTTTTTTTTTTTTTTTTTACTTATGATGTTCTAGATATACTATGCTCAAGCAAACATGCTGGGATATTTCAGTTCAGTTGCTCGCTTGGATGTGAAGGTCAATATTATTAGAGCATACTGCCTCCTTCTGGGCAAAATACAGCAAAGCAAGCATGTGTAAACTGCATGTTGCTTATAATGATTGCATGCATACAAGTAAGACTGTTGGGAAAAAAATAAAACAAGGTGGAGCAGTACCATTGAGTTCTTCTAATCTATAGTGTTGGAGTACCATAGGTTTCATGCATTACTGAGAAACTTGAAGTACAAGAGTATGTGTTCACTAAATGAGGCTCAGTGCTCTATAATTATTCTGCTCTGTAACCCCAGCCTCAACACCACTAGGTGTGTCATTTTGGAAGCACTGGTATGACTTTGTACTGTAAAACTAATGGGTTAGATCCTGGTGTTCCTATCTTTTTTTATCTGGACCTGTTTTTATCTGGACCTGAGTCTGAATAAGTAAAGCTGATCGACATATGCATGTTTTCCTTAACTACAATATGTTCTTTTGTAGTTTCAGGTGGCAGGTCTTGTTACCTTCTTGGAAACTCATGGCAGTCAAATCAGGCAGCTCCTTTATACCTATGGATCCAAGACTGACAAAATTCTTGCCATTATTTCAGTAAGGCTTGCTTCTTGTCTTCTGATTTTGTAATAAATAT
Organism: Benthosema pterotum; assembly: GCA_039105355.1. NCBI lineage: Eukaryota > Metazoa > Chordata > Actinopteri > Myctophiformes > Myctophidae > Benthosema > Benthosema pterotum. Next base: position 14,873,533 of record CM076970.1, read on the forward strand.
ATAAAATTGATTTACTTGATTTACTTGCAATGAGTTAAATGAACACGTTCAATGAGTTCCAATGAGCACAATCATATTGCACCCACACATGCACCATATTTATTATATACATTATTTATTTATTTTTTTCCAGAAAAGCTGTCCGGATTTAGAATTGCTTGAGATCAACACAAAGCTTGACAGTGGATATTGTCAACTTCCCATCTACATTCAAGGTCTACAAAGTGGATGTCCTAAGCTAAAGGTAAACCTAAACATTTTACCTACAATGACGTACAATTACAGTACTATCACCAACATGCAGTATTAACAAACAGAAAAAATATTGCATGTCAGTTTCAACATCTGCCCCTGGCAGATAAATAAACCATTTGGATAAATAAAACAGGGGAGTTGGGTGACTATAGCAAGTGCTTGTTTGAAAGGCAACTGCAGATATCTGCCTAAACTCTTCAGTCCTCTGTTTTCACTGTTGCTGCACTTCAAATTTAAAAAATGACAAGTGTGGGGAAACTATAGTCTTATTCATTGCTATTTTTACCTCACAGACCCAGAAAGAAAGAAAATAAAATGTGTTGAATTGAACCTTAATTCAAAATTTGAGGACCCTTGAACTCCATGAATAAGTTTGTGACTCTGGTTCTGTTCAGACATTCCGGATGCTGAACGTCATACCCATTCCCAAAGGGGCACGATGTGGACCAAGTTCTACGTCAGGCTTCCCGTTACTAGAGGAGCTGTGCATGGCCACAACCTCTATTTCCCTTATGTCTGACAAAGACCTGTGGGACATTCTCTTTGGCTCTCCCAGACTTCGGGTTCTGGACGTGCGGGGCTGTTCTCGAATCACACCTGCTGGCCTTGCTGAGTTACCCTGTGTTGGTGAGCTATGTTATTGAGATTTGTGCGTTAAATTCTAGTATAACACAATTTGATAAGGCCCACATATCAAAACATCAAATATTCAATATACTGTACCAGTGCACAAAAAGCTGTCCAAATTCATATTTCTGGTTAAATATATTTAATGGAAAAAGTGAAATTACAACATGTTTAGTCTGTCACAGTTTCTCATCAAGCATAAATAACCACCGGATCTACAGTATTTGCCTGAAATGTAATTGGTTATTATTATTTTTATAAATACCAAGATTCTCTATTGATTATCTATTGCAATGCAGCTTTTGAATAAGTGTTTTATTGTCCACATCAGAATGATCTAATATTGGTACTATGATGCCATGAGGTTGTATCATGTCAACATTGATAAAATGATTCAGAATGGGCTACATGAGGCATGTGGTATACTTGAGTTGTGAAGACTTAATTTTAAGCGTTTTCCAATATGTTCTTTTATGATAGTAATACAGTACAAATGTTACATACTGTAAGATTTTATTTACACTACTATTAATATTCAATTTAAGTACAATATTATATTATTATTATTAATATGTTTACATCAGAATCATTGTCATCCCAAATAAACTAATATATATTTATTTTGTTTTCTTTAAGAACTAGAGTGCTTGTTCTGGGGACTATACAATAGTAAATTGCTATCACCCAAGAAGGGCATTCACATGCTGATGAAAAAATGGAGTGGGACCTTGAAGGAACTGGACATCACAAATCACCTCTTCACAGAGGAGGACCTAGACATGGCAGTGAGGCACCTCGCTCAGACAGCAAAGACAGACTCCTTGCGCTCACTAAGTCTCTGTGGAACGACCATCACGCCAGATGCCCTTGGGTAGGTGAACTATGGACAAACATTTCCATGATATCGAATTGTTCTGATTGTCGTTTAGTGACATCTAGGGCAGGGGTTTTCAACCTACTTTCCATCCATTTTTCAGCATTTGAGCCATGGACCACCATTTCAGGACATTTTAGCCCCACAGACCCCCCCAAACTAAAGATTTCCTTTACTTCTGTCCATGACCATTAGACCTCTAGTTGTGCAGGTTAGGACTAATTCAGAGGATGAATATTTTAACTCTTGAGAGTGTAAAAATGAAACCAAATGGACCCGCTAGGGTCCATTTGGTTTTATTTTTACACTCTCAAGAGTTACATCTGGTTAAACAACTTAGCTGGGGACCACCTGGAACCCTCTCAAGGACCACTGGTGGTCCCGGGACCACCAGTTGAAAACCCCTGATCTAGGGGTTTAAGGATTTATATACAATATATGTAAGCAAAATGAAAAACATCCACCTGATTTATTTTATTTATGTTTTTGTACTGCACTTCCAGGTTAGTCATTTGCCAGTCTACTGCTCTCAGCTACCTCAACTTGTCATCCTGCCGCTATTTTCCAAGAGGACTAAAGAGGGTTTACCGTGGACAGGAAGACATCCAGCAGCTAATTCACTTGTTGAAGAATGAAGCTGCTTCACATAGCTCGGAACCAGAAAACCAGTAATCTCGTATGGCATCAAGACAAAACCTGGACATGTTATAGTTACGAAAACCTTAAATCTGGCATGGATGAGGACATTTACATTGTGCAGCTATTGTAATTCATGGTCGAAATTCATGAGGTCATTGTACCTAGATTTTGGCATACAGAACATTTTATTTATTGATTAGCATGACATTACATGAACACATGTTAAATTATACCATGATCCAAAAAAATCTTTTAAAGTTTTTATAGGTGTATCTCATCGCACAAAACCTTTTTGACGCTAATACTGAATAAATGAAAATTTGTTGATGAACTGCCTTAAAAATGCATGAAATCTGATGATTATTTGAATTCTCAAACTATGTACTAGATCAGGGGTGGGCAATTATTATCCCAAGGGGCCAAATGAGATACATAAAATATTGTGGAGGGCCAGCTGAACTAAAGTCTACGTAATATTCATTTAATTTCAAGACAAAAGTAAAAGTAAGACCAAACTTTTTGATACCAGGGGCCTGTATTTATTCAGTATTTGAGCCACAAAGGACCACCATTTGATGACATTTTAGCCGCACAGACTAGACCAAACTAAAGATTTCTTTTGTTTTTGTTCACAATACCAGGCTGGATTTGGGAAACAAAACAGGCAAACATAGATAAAAAAAATTACCATTCTTTTACATTACATACATTTGTAGATTTTAGGTAATTCAGATTTCAGATGATGAATATTTTAACTCTTGAGATTGTAAACATGGTTTCATGTTTACGCTCTCAAAGAGTTACATCTGGTTAACCAACTTTCCATATTTAACTGGAACTCTCTCAAGGACCACTGGTGGTTCCCAGGCCGGTCAGAGTCAGCCAAAGGGCTGCATTTGGCCCCCGGGCCACATATTGCCCAGGTATGTACTAGATCTTGGGTCATTTCAGGGAAATGATTTCCAGCCTCATGGCACAGAAAGGCTTACTTATACTAGTTTTTTAGTACTTTCTGTCTTCTCATTCATTGATATTGCTGTATTCAAATGTACTGTATGTTGTTTTTCTATTTCAGCTAATTTGAAAATGAGAGCCTGCCTCTCGAACATACTAGTTCTGGGCCCATTAAAGGTGTTAAGATAACAGTTTGTGTGCATTGGTCCCTTAATAGCTACCACTAACGTGTTGGAGTTTGACACTCCATGTCGAAAATGATTCCACCTTTCTCTTTATCACAGGCAACACTACCGGCAAGGGCTAAATCAAACTACACCATGACTGAAAAGCACTTTAATGCAGTTTTCATCCAGATCAGGTATTAGTCCTGTTGCCCACGCTTCATTCTTCATTCTCTCAGTGAACTGTTCTCAGGTAGATATACAGTGAAGAGTTGAATTTAAATAAAGGTCATGATATCAGTGGTTCTCAACCACTGATACCAAATACCAGCATTATATGTATATGATGTTAAAATACAGGATACAATTGTGCTTTTCACATTCTATTAAGCTAAGGTATGAACTATTAACGCAGGAGAGTAATGTAATTTCGTTTTGCAACATTCCTAAGAAAATATAGCTGGTGCTCTGATGGAAGAGCACAAGTAATGACACAGTCAGAAAAATAACAATGTATGATTTTTCTTCTAATGTGATTATTCTTTAATCTATTAATGGTGCTCATGCTCATTTCTGGAGAGTGTATTTTAACCAATTGTGTGGTCAAAAACTACCTGTAGTAATGTTCAAATTGCACCATTTGTTTTTCTTCTTATTTTGGGTGACCCTCTGCTTACCACCAAATGGGGGTTATAAAGTACCTCCAGTGGTACATACAGTGCCACAGGTTGAGAATAACCTCTATATTATGGTATATTTTTATATGACTTGGGTGTTGAGGCTAGATAGAACATGATTAAAGGACCACTTTTCAACATGCAGTATATTCATATACTGTAATAGGTCCTCACTAATGTACATGATAAAATACCACTATTTTTTTCCTACTCAGTCTGTGTCTCACAGGAGGGATGTAGCAATGCAAAAATGGTAGCCTTCATTCTCCCGATAATAAAATATTAAGGCTGTCCGAGTTAACTAGTTAATCGCGAGTTAACTCAGCCATGAGTTAACTCGATTAATTTTTTTAGTGCGAGATTAACTCACAGTAAAACCAAAGACCAAGTGCGTCCATTTGGTTCAATTACGCCAAATGCAGGTGAATCATTGTTAAATATCTGCATCAGTTAAATTACTTTAAAATAAGTCTACACAATTACAGAATGTAGAGAACTTTCTACAAAATGTGCATGTTCGTTCCTAATGATATCGTTGACAAATTCTTTAATTTAGGTCTGGAAGTCTAAATAAATGTCATCAAATGGTGGTCTGTGGCTCAAATGCAGAATAAATATATGACCTTGATATGAATATTCTTGAAAAAACACTCATTTAAGGTATATTTAGAACTCATGAAAATATGCGATTAAATTGCGATTAATCAAAGATTAACTATGGGCAATCATGCGATTAATCGCGATTAATTTTTTTAATCGATTGACAGCTCTATAAAATATAAATATTTTTTCAAAACACATTGTTTAAAAAAATAATCTGCAGAATGAGGATGTCATTGGAAGAAGTTTCTGAACTGCCGACAGCGTTCCTGTGAGACACAGACTGAGTAGAAAAAATAGTGATACATGCACATTAAAGTGGCAAATTGGTCCTTTAAAGTTGTTGTAAGTGGTTTATTTTATTTATCAAGTTGAGTGATTTATTTTATTTATCAAGTTGAAGCAGTGGGTTTTTGAGTTTTGTCAGTTATTTCTTGTAGCCTATCAATTTCACTTGTTTAATCTGTATTCTGATTCTATCTGTCCTGATTGAATACGATACCCTGACCTGAGAATGCAATCTGTTTAGAGTTGGAGAGACATGGATAGTCCTGTTAATGAGTAGGCCCACAATTAAAAAATATATTACACTTAAATTTGAAATGAAGACTTAAAGTATGTAATGTAACCAAAGAAAATACATTTCAAAACACAAAAATCTCTGGGATCACACAACTTGAATAACATGGCTTCTTTATACTGAAATGTGCATAGTCAATGCTTTCAAATGAAGACAAACCAGGGTGATTTTGAATATATAGTTTGAGTTTTTTCCTTTATTCATTAAACAGATAAATTTAAGCTCAAATACCAGTATATTTGTTGACAAAATATACATTGCATGAGAGTAACAAAAGATTTTTTATGACTAACTTCAAAAGATGAATGTATATTTTATTAAAGGTAGGGGAAGTGATTTCACTTTTGTCAGATATCACCCAAAAAATATTTTTTTCTGTTAAAATGCTCTATTATAAGGTGTGGAAACCATATATGGAGTTTCCCCCTCCCCCACGTTAGCAGAGGAGCTAATAAAAGTTCCCCAGGTGGTGGCGAATTCTCCTCCAATCAGGATCGAGCAGCAGGCTCACATAGTGTAGCTACTGTTTTGCGCCCCTAGTGCACCAGGCTGGAACTACAGGATGTATTTCAAATCACTTACCCTACCTTTAATGTAAAATATACTGTACTTCACTTATTCTGAAAATAATAATAAAAAAAAGAACATTATATAAGATCTCTACTACTATTTACCCCATTAAGTAGATAGATTGACAGATTAAAATTAGAATGTGTTCAACTCTTGTCTGTTGAAAGGAGAGGCCAGACAGGATATGTATGTTTCCAGCAACGATAGATTGGTTAGCTTTCTTGTATGGTGGGATACAATAGTCCTAGGTGACATGATTTGAGTAATTCAGCATGAGGTGTGGTGTTAATATTTGGTCACAGGTGAGATTGTCGTGGTTTTCTGCTGAATCGTTGACAGTACGATCTCCAAGAAGTCTTGGATTGTGATAGTCCGAGACTTGTACTGTTGCACAAGTTCCCTCCTCTTCTCCTCAGTGATGTATTTGGAGTAAAGCAGATCCCACAAAGACTGTCCTTGATATTTTCCAGCTGCTTTGGTGGTTGTAGATTTCAGAATGAGTTTGGTTTCCTCATCAACAAAGAAGTAAAATTCTCCCTTCTTGACAATGACAAGCAAGCTGAGGCCAGTATTGGGATCTCTGACACATCTCTCAACCAGCTGCAGATAGGTGAGGTTCTCTTGTGTGTTGGGATCAAAAAAGCCCTTGGTGTCATCATCAGGGTCATCCAGAATCTGGTTCATTTCCTCATCAAAGTAGCCTCTTTCATAAGCAACTTCTACAGGTACTCGATGGCTGTGCACTGGGTCAATGATGCCCCCTGTGGCAATTTGCGCTTCAAGGAGGCGGATGCCATGATCCTTGACAATGAGATCCTTTTGCAAGGCCTGAAACAGGGAGATGGTATCTCCTGTGTAGGGATCTTTATACCCTGTTACTGCCCTCTCTGCTGAAAGTAATTTATTTTTCCACTCACGGCCTATGATGCCTTGTGCTGCAGCTTCTTCCACTGAGAGTTTCTTGTTTTTGACCGGATCGATGATGTAGCCGGTGGCAGCTTGGGCCTCCAGGAGCACCAGAGAAGTACCTGGTGTGAGAAGGCTTTTGGACTTGGCTTCATAGATGCTCATGGTCTGTTGAGTGGACTGCACATAGACTCCTGCAATGCTGTTAGTTCCTTCTAGGTACTTGCGAACTGAGTCCATTTCACTCACTTCACTTGCTGTGATTTTTCCTGCATTGAGGTCTTTGTAAAGATGCTCATCAATGATTTTTGATTGAAGGAGTTCCTGGGCAGTCACATCCTTCCTTATTCCATGGAAACTAGTTTGAGTGGTCTCTGTAGTTGTAGTGATGACAGTGGTTTTGCTACTGCTGCTCTCTGATTTTGGCACAGCCTGTTGTTGTTTGACCACTGAAACTTCTGTTGTTGTCACGGTCTGTTATTGAATGATTGTCAAGATGGTCTCCAAGAATTGTTCAATGGTGATGGCTCCAGACTTGTACTTTTGTACAAGTTCTCTCCTCTTCTCCTCAGTGATGTATTTGGAGTAAAACAGATCCCATAATGACACAGTCCTTCCTTGGTATTTTCCACCTGCTTTGGTGGTGGTTGTAGATTTCATAAGGAGTTTTGTTTCCTCGTCAACAAAGAAGTAAAACTCTCCCTTCTTGACAATGACCAGCAAGCTGAGGCCAGTATTGGGATCCCTGACGCATCTCTCAACCAACTGCAGATATGTGAGGTTTTCTTGTGTGTTGGGATCAAAAAAGCCCTTAGTGTCATCATCAGGGTCATCCAGAATCTGGTTCATTTCCTCATCAAAGTAGCCTCTTTCATACGCAACTTCTACAGGTACTCGATGGCTGTGCACTGGGTCAATGATGCCCCCTGTGGCAATTTGCGCTTCAAGGAGACGGATGCCATGATCCTTGACAATGAGATCCTTTTGCAAGGCCTGAAACAGGGAGATGGTATCTCCTGTGTAGGGATCTTTATATCCTGTTACTGCCCTCTCTGCTGAAAGTAATTTATTTTTCCACTCACGGCCTATGATGCCTTGTGCTGCAGCTTCTTCCACTGAGAGTTTCTTGTTTTTGACCGGATCGATGATGTAGCCGGTGGCGGCTTGGGCCTCCAGGAGCACCAGAGAAGTACCTGGTGTGAGAAGGCTTTTGGACTTGGCTTCATAGATGCTCATGGTCTGTTGAGTGGACTGCACATAGACTCCTGCAATGCTGTTAGTTCCTTCTAGATACTTGCGAACTGAGTCCATTTCACTTACTTCACTTGCTGTGATTTTTCCTGCATTGAGGTCTTTGTAAAGATGCTCATCAATGATTTTTGATTGAAGGAGTTCCTGGGCAGTCACATCCTTCCTTATTCCATGGAAGCTAGTTTGAGTGGTCTCTGTAGTTGTGGTGATGACAGTGGTTTTGCTACTGCTGCTCTCTGATTTGGGCTGTTGTTGTTTGACCACTGAAACGTCTGAGGTTGTCACGGTCTGTTGAATGATTGTCAAGATGATCTCCAAGAATTGTTCAATGGTGATGGCTCCAGACTTGTACTTTTGTACAAGTTCTCTCCTCTTCTCCTCAGTGATGTATCTGGAGTAAAACAGATCCCACAAAGACACAGTCCTTCCTTGGTATTTTCCACCTGCTTTGGTGGTGGTTGTAGATTTCATAAGGAGTTTTGTTTCCTCGTCAACAAAGAAATAAAACTCTCCCTTCTTGACAATGACCAGCAAGCTGAGGCCAGTATTGGGATCTCTGACGCATCTCTCAACCAGCTGCAGATATGTGAGGTTCTCTTGTGTGTTGGGATCAAAAAAGCCCTTGGTGTCATCATCAGGGTCATCCAGAATCTGGTTCATTTCCTCATCAAAGTAGCCTCTTTCATACGCAACTTCTACAGGTACTCGATGGCTGTGCACTGGGTCAATGATGCCCCCTGTGGCAATTTGCGCTTCAAGGAGGCGGATGCCATGATCCTTGACAATGAGATCCTTTTGCAAGGCCTGAAACAGGGAGATGGTATCTCCTGTGTAGGGATCTTTATACCCTGTTACTGCCCTCTCTGCTGAAAGTAATTTATTTTTCCACTCCCGGCCTATGATGCCTTGTGCTGCAGCTTCTTCCACTGAGAGTTTCTTGTTTTTGACCGGATCGATGATGTAGCCGGTGGCGGCTTGGGCTTCCAGGAGCACCAGAGAAGTACCTGGTGTGAGAAGGCTTTTGGACTTGGCTTCATAGATGCTCATGGTCTGTTGAGTGGACTGCACATAGACTCCTGCAATGCTGTTAGTTCCTTCTAGGTACTTGCGAACTGAGTCCATTTCACTCACTTCACTTGCTGTGATTTTTCCTGCATTGAGGTCTTTGTAAAGATGCTCATCAATGATTTTTGATTGAAGGAGTTCCTGGGCAGTCACATCCTTCCTTATTCCATGGAAGCTAGTTTGAGTGGTCTCTGTAGTTGTAGTGATGACAGTGGTTTTGCTACTGCTGCTCTCTGATTTGGGCACAGCCTGTTGTTGTTTGACCACTGAAACTTCTGTTGTTGTCACGGTCTGTTGTTGAATGATTGTCAAGATGATCTCCAAGAATTGTTCAATGGTGATGGCTCCAGACTTGTACTTTTGTACAAGTTCTCTCCTCTTCTCCTCAGTGATGTATTTGGAGTAAAACAGATCCCACAATGACACAGTCCTTCCTTGGTATTTTCCACCTGCTTTGGTGGTGGTTGTAGATTTCATAAGGAGTTTTGTTTCCTCGTCAACAAAGAAGTAAAACTCTCCCTTCTTGACAATGACCAGCAAGCTGAGGCCAGTATTGGGATCTCTGACGCATCTCTCAACCAGCTGCAGATATGTGAGGTTCTCTTGTGTGTTGGGATCAAAAAAGCCCTTGGTGTCATCATCTGGGTCATCCAGAATCTGGTTCATTTCCTCATCAAAGTAGCCTCTTTCATACGCAACTTCTACAGGTACTCGATGGCTGTGCACTGGGTCAATGATGCCCCCTGTGGCAATTTGCGCTTCAAGGAGGCGGATCCCATGATCCTTGACAATGAGATCCTTTTGCAAGGCCTGAAACAGGGAGATGGTATCCCCTGTGTAGGGATCTTTATACCCTGTTACTGCCCTCTCTGCTGAAAGTAATTTATTTTTCCACTCCCGGCCTATGATGCCTTGTTCTGCAGCTTCTTCGACTGAGAGTTTCTTGTTTTTGACTGGATCGATGATGTAGCCGGTGGCAGCTTGGGCCTCCAGGAGCACCAGAGACGTACCTGGTGTGAGAAGGCTTTTGGACTTGGCTTCATAGATGCTCATGGTCTGTTGAGTGGACTGCACATAGACTCCCGCAATGCTGTTAGTTCCTTCTAGATACTTGCGAACTGAGTCCATTTCACTCACTTCACTTGCTGTGATTTTTCCTGCATTGAGGTCTTTGTAAAGATGCTCATCAATGATTTTTGATTGAAGTAGTTCCTGGGCAGTCACATCCTTCCTTATTCCATGGAAGCTAGTTTGAGTGGTCTCTGTAGTTGTAGTGATGACAGTGGTTTTGCTACTGCTGCTCTCTGATTTTGGCACAGCTTGTTGTTGTTTGACGACTGAAACTTCTGTTGTTGTCACGGTCTGTTGTTGAATGATTGTCAAGATGATCTCCAGGAATTGTTCAATTGTGATGGCTCCAGACTTGTACTTTTGTACAAGTTCTCTCCTCTTCTCCTCAGTGATGTATTTGGAGTAAAACAGATCCCACAATGACACAGTCTGCCCTTGGTACTTTCCACCTGCTTTGGTGGTAGTTGTAGATTTCATAAGGAGTTTTGTTTCCTCGTCAACAAAGAAGTAAAATTCTCCCTTCTTGACAATGACCAGCAAGCTGAGGCCAGTATTGGGATCCCTGACACATCTCTCAACCAGCTGCAGATATGTGAGGTTCTCTTGTGTGTTTGGATCAAAAAAGCCCTTGGTGTCATCATCTGGGTCATCCAGAATCTGGTTCATTTCCTCATCAAAGTAGCCTCTTTCATACGCAACTTCTACAGGTACTCGATGGCTGTGCACTGGGTCAATGATGCCCCCTGTGGCAATTTGTGCTTCAAGGAGGCGGATGCCATGATCCTTGACAATGAGATCCTTTTGCAAGGCCTGAAACAGGGAGATGGTATCCCCTGTGTAGGGATCTTTATACCCTGTTACTGCCCTCTCTGCTGAAAGTAATTTATTTTTCCACTCCCGGCCTATGATGCCTTGTTCTGCAGCTTCTTCGACTGAGAGTTTCTTGTTTTTGACTGGATCGATGATGTAGCCGGTGGCAGCTTGGGCCTCCAGGAGCACCAGAGACGTACCTGGTGTGAGAAGGCTTTTGGACTTGGCTTCATAGATGCTCATGGTCTGTTGAGTGGACTGCACATAGACTCCCGCAATGCTGTTAGTTCCTTCTAGATACTTGCGAACTGAGTCCATTTCACTCACTTCACTTGCTGTGATTTTTCCTGCATTGAGGTCTTTGTAAAGATGCTCATCAATGATTTTTGATTGAAGTAGTTCCTGGGCAGTCACATCCTTCCTTATTCCATGGAAGCTAGTTTGAGTGGTCTCTGTAGTTGTAGTGATGACAGTGGTTTTGCTACTGCTGCTCTCTGATTTTGGCACAGCTTGTTGTTGTTTGACGACTGAAACTTCTTTTGTTGTCACGGTCTGTTGTTGAATGATTGTCAAGATGATCTCCAGGAATTGTTCAATTGTGATGGCTCCAGACTTGTACTTTTGTACAAGTTCTCTCCTCTTCTCCTCAGTGATGTATTTGGAGTAAAACAGATCCCACAATGACACAGTCTGCCCTTGGTACTTTCCACCTGCTTTGGTGGTAGTTGTAGATTTCATAAGGAGTTTTGTTTCCTCGTCAACAAAGAAGTAAAACTCTCCCTTCTTGACAATGACCAGCAAGCTGAGGCCAGTATTGGGATCTCTGACGCATCTCTCAACCAGCTGCAGATATGTGAGGTTCTCTTGTGTGTTTGGATCAAAAAAGCCCTTGTGTCATCATCTGGGTCATCCAGAATCTGGTTCATTTCCTCATCAAAGTAGCCTCTTTCATACGCAACTTCTACAGGTACTCGATGGCTGTGCACTGGGTCAATGATGCCCCCTGTGGCAATTTGCGCTTCAAGGAGGCGGATCCCATGATCCTTGACAATGAGATCCTTTTGCAAGGCCTGAAACAGGGAGATGGTATCCCCTGTGTAGGGATCTTTATACCCTGTTACTGCCCTCTCTGCTGAAAGTAATTTATTTTTCCACTCCCGGCCTATGATGCCTTGTTCTGCAGCTTCTTCGACTGAGAGTTTCTTGTTTTTGACTGGATCGATGATGTAGCCGGTGGCAGCTTGGGCCTCCAGGAGCACCAGAGAAGTACCTGGTGTGAGAAGGCTTTTGGACTTGGCTTCATAGATGCTCATGGTCTGTTGAGTGGACTGCACATAGACTCCCGCAATGCTGTTGGTTCCTTCTAGATACTTGCGAACTGAGTCCATTTCACTCACTTCACTTGCTGTGATTTTTCCTGCATTGAGGTCTTTGTAAAGATGCTCATCAATGATTTTTGATTGAAGGAGTTCCTGGGCAGTCACATCCTTCCTTATTCCATGGAAGCTAGTTTGAGTGGTCTCTGTAGTTGTAGTGATGACAGTGGTTTTGCTACTGCTGCTCTCTGATTTGGGCACAGCTTGTTGTTGTTTGACGACTGAAACTTCTGTTGTTGTCACGGTCTGTTGTTGAATGATTGTCAAGATGATCTCCAAGAATTGTTCAATGGTGATGGCTCCAGACTTGTACTTTTGTACAAGTTCTCTCCTCTTCTCCTCAGTGATGTATTTGGAGTAAAACAGATCCCACAATGACACAGTCTGCCCTTGGTACTTTCCACCTGCTTTGGTGGTAGTTGTAGATTTCATAAGGAGTTTTGTTTCCTCGTCAACAAAGAAGTAAAACTCTCCCTTCTTGACAATGACCAGCAAGCTGAGGCCAGTATTGGGATCTCTGACGCATCTCTCAACCAGCTGCAGATATGTGAGGTTCTCTTGTGTGTTGGGATCAAAAAAGCCCTTGGTGTCATCATCAGGGTCATCCAGAATCTGGTTCATTTCCTCATCAAAGTAGCCTCTTTCATAAGCCACTTCTACAGGTACTCGATGGCTGTGCACTGGGTCAATGATGCCTCCTGTGGCAATTTGCGCTTCAAGGAGGCGGATGCCATGATTCTTGACAATGAGATCCTTTTGCAAGGCCTGAAATAGGGAGATGGTATCTCCTGTGTAGGGATCTTTATACCCTGTTACTGCCCTCTCTGCTGAAAGTAATTTATTTTTCCACTCCCGGCCTATGATGCCTTGTGCTGCAGCTTCTTCGACTGAGAGTTTCTTGTTTTTGACCGGATCGATGATGTAGCCGGTGGCAGCTTGGGCCTCCAGGAGCACCAGAGAAGTACCTGGTGTGAGAAGGCTTTTGGACTTGGCTTCATAGATGCTCATGGTCTGTTGAGTGGACTGCACATAGACTCCCGCAATGCTGTTGGTTCCTTCTAGATACTTGCGAACTGAGTCCATTTCACTCACTTCACTTGCTGTGATTTTTCCTGCATTGAGGTCTTTGTAAAGATGCTCATCAATGATTTTTGATTGAAGGAGTTCCTGGGCGGTCACATCCTTCCTTATTCCATGGAAGCTAGTTTGAGTGGTCTCTGTAGTTGTAGTGATGACAGTGGTTTTGCTACTGCTGCTCTCTGATTTGGGCACAGCCTGTTGTTGTTTGACCACTGAAACCTCTGTTGTTGTCACGGTCTGTTGTTGAATGATTGTCAAGATGATCTCCAAGAATTGTTCAATGGTGATGGCTCCAGACTTGTACTTTTGTACAAGTTCTCTCCTCTTCTCCTCAGTGATGTATTTGGAGTAAAACAGATCCCACAATGACACAGTCCTTCCTTGGTATTTTCCACCTGCTTTGGTGGTGGTTGTAGATTTCATAAGGAGTTTTGTTTCCTCGTCAACAAAGAAGTAAAACTCTCCCTTCTTGACAATGACCAGCAAGCTTAGGCCAGTATTGGGATCTCTGACGCATCTCTCAACCAGCTGCAGATATGTGAGGTTCTCTTGTGTGTTGGGATCAAAAAAGCCCTTGGTGTCATCATCAGGGTCATCCAGAATCTGGTTCATTTCCTCATCAAAGTAGCCTCTTTCATACGCAACTTCTACAGGTACTCGATGGCTGTGCACTGGGTCAATGATGCCCCCTGTGGCAATTTGCGCTTCAAGGAGGCGGATGCCATGATCCTTGACAATGAGATCCTTTTGCAAGGCCTGAAACAGGGAGATGGTATCTCCTGTGTAGGGATCTTTATACCCTGTTACTGCTCTCTCTGCTGAAAGTAGTTTATTTTTCCACTCACGGCCTATGATGCCTTGTGCTGCAGCTTCTTCCACCGAGAGTTTCTTGTTTTTGACTGGATCGATGATGTAGCCGGTGGCAGCTTGGGCCTCCAGGAGCACCAGAGACGTACCTGGTGTGAGAAGGCTTTTGGACTTGGCTTCATAGATGCTCATGGTCTGTTGAGTGGACTGCACATAGACTCCTGCAATGCTGTTAGTTCCTTCTAGATACTTGCGAACTGAGTCCATTTCACTCACTTCACTTGCGGTGATTTTTCCTGCATTGAGGTCTTTGTAGAGATGCTCATCAATGATTTTTGATTGAAGGAGTTCCTGGGCGGTCACATCCTTCCTTATTCCATGGAACCTACTTTGAGTGGTCTCTGTAGTTGTAGTAGTGATGACAGTGGTTTTGCTACTGCTGCTCTCTGATTTGGACTGTTGTTGTTTGACCACTGAAACGTCTGAGGTTGTCACGGTCTGTTGTTGAATGATTGTCAAGATGATCTCTAAGAATTGTTCAATGGTGATGGCTCCAGACTTGTACTTTTGTACAAGTTCTCTCCTCTTCTCCTCAGTGATGTATTTGGAGTAAAACAGATCCCACAAAGACACAGTGCTTCCTTGGTATTTTCCACCTGCTTTGGTGGTAGTTGTAGATTTCATAAGGAGTTTTGTTTCCTCGTCAACAAAGAAATAAAGCTCTCCCTTCTTGACAATGACCAGCAAGCTGAGGCCAGTATTGGGATCTCTGACGCATCTCTCAATCAGCTGCATATATGTGAGGTTCTCTTGTGTGTTGGGATCAAAAAAGCCCTTGGTGTCATCATCAGGGTCATTCAGAATCTGGTTCATTTCCTCATCAAAGTAGCCTCTTTTGTAAGCCACCTCAACAGGTACTCTGTGACTGTACACCGGATCAATGATGCCCCCTGTGGCAATTTGTGCTTCAAGGAGGCGGATGCCATGATCCTTCACAATTAGATCTTTTTTTAAGGCCTGAAAAAGCGAGATTGTGTCCCCTGTGTAGGGATCTTTATATCCGGTCACTGCCCTTTCTGCAGAAAGTAGTTTTCTTTTCCACTCATTGCCAACTACCCCTTTTGCTGCAGCTTCTTCTACTGAGAGTTTATCGTTGTTGACTGGGTCTATGATAAAGCCAGTGGCAGCTTGGGCCTCGAGGAGAACCAAAGAAGTACCTGGTGTCAGAATACCTTTGGATTTTGCTTCATAGATGCTCATGACCCTTTTTGTTGACTCAATCCTTACACCTGCAATGCAGTTGGTGGCCCCAAGGTACTTTTGAATTGATTCCATTTTGCTAATATTTTCCTCGGTCACTTCACCTCCTATAATCTGTGTGAAGAGCTCTTTTGAGATAATCTTTGATTCATAGAGTTCACTTGCTGAGACCTGCTTCCTCAACCCTTTAAACTTCTTCTCTTTTGATGCCAACTCAGTAATGATAACAGTTACTACTTCAATGATTTCTTGTAGTTTTAAAGCTCCTGTCTTATATTGTTTTAGGAGCTGCTCTCGTTTTTGTTTTGAAATATATTGAGATAGTAACACTTCCCACAAGGAAACCTCCTTGCCTTTAAATGTACCTGCATTGACAACCAACTTTTCACTTTTGAAGGTTAGCTCTGTTTGTTCATCTGTGTGGAAGGTCTCTGATCCTTCTCCATGAAGGGGCAGAAGTAGAAGTCCAGTCTTTGGGTCTTTCTCACAATGCTTTATCAGTTGCATGTAAGTGAGTCTTTCCTTGGTGTTTGGATTAAGGAATCCCCTTGTGTCATCATTGGAATCAGCCAAAACCTTTCTCATTTCTTCATCAAGATAACCCTTTATCTTGGCAATGTGAATGGGAAGCCTATGTCCTAGAATAGGGTCAATGATGCCCCCTGTAGCTAACTGTGCCTCAAGTAGGCGAGTTCCATGGCTTTTCTCAATTAGTCCTTTACTCATAGCTTCAAACAGTGAGATTTTTGCATTTGTGAAAGGATCCACATAGCCTGTCGTGGCTCGTTCAGCTGACAGCAGTGACTCATGCATGTCTGGTCCGACTATTTGTTCTCTTGCTGCCTCATCAACTGAGTAGAACTTGTTTTTGACAGAGTCAATTATGTATCCTGTTGCTGCCTGAGCTTCAAGTAATACCAGTGCAGTACAAGGTGTTAGCAATCCTTTAACTTGGGCATCATAGATGTTCATTACTTGTCCAGATGGGTGATGCAGAATTCCAGCAACACTTCCAGTTCCCTTGAGGTATCCTCTTACAGAATCCCTCTGACATACTTGTTCAAGAGTCAGTTTCCCTGCCTCTACACTGTTAAATGTATTTATATCAATGATTTCACAGTCCAAAAGTTGCTTCACTGAGATTGATTTCCTCAGACCCATTGTTGTTTTAAGGGCTTCACTCTGCTCCAGCTTGGTAATGGTGGTAATCACTATTGTAGTCATGCTCTGTATGGTTTCAATCTTTGTTCTGTATTTCTCAATTAACTCTAGTCGCTGATCATCGGTGAAGTATCCAGAGTGAAGCAAATCCCAAAGTGAAACAGATTTTCCAGAATATTGACCCACTGATATGCTCACAATTGTCTTAGCAAAATCTTGCTTTATTTCTCCGTCCGTATATACTTTCTCATTCATAGTGGTAGTTTTCTTCTCGTCATCCAGTGGCAGGAGTAAGAGATTGGATTCTGGGTCCTTTAAGCATCGACCCAACATTTCCATGTATGTCAGATTTTCGTGTGTCTTTGGGTCAAAAAACCCCTTTGTGTCATCGCTGGGGTCTGACAGGATCTGATTGATTTCAGCATCAAAGTAACCTTTCCTGTAAGCAACTTCTAGCGGTAGGTGAAGGCACTTCAGGGGGTCAATGATTCCACCTGTGGCAATCTGGGCCTCAAGTAAACGGATAGCATGCTCCTTCACAATCAAGTCCTTTTTCAAGGCTTGGAAAATGGAAATCTTTTTATCATTATACGGATCACTGTAACCAGTGACGGCCTTTTCTGCTGACAAGAGCTTTTCATACATTTGTGGGGGAATTAACTTCTCTTTCAGAGCCTGCTCCACTGTAAACTTTTCATTCCTCAAAGGGTCGACAATGAATCCTGTGGCTGCTTGTGCTTCTAGTAGACATAGGGCAGTACCGGGTGTTAGAATGCCCCTTTTCTGTGCTTCATAGATGCTTAGCTGTTGTTTTGAAGAAGGGAGAATCACCCCAGCCACACAGCTGGTTCCTTGCAAGTAGGTCCTCACATTGTCCATCTTCATCACATCATTGCTTGTCAGTTTTCCTTCTATCAGACTTTTGTATGTTGTTTCATCCACAATTTCTAGGTTCAAAAGATCAACAACCGATATCTCTCCTCTGAGTCCTTTGAAGTTCAGTTGAGCTTGTTGTTTAATCTCTTTGCTCTCAATGATGCCCAAAATGATGGTAATGATTTCCTCAATTGTGATTTTCTGGGACTTATAGAGCTTGAATAATTCTTGCCTTTTGACCTCTGAAAGGTACTCTGAGTTTATGACATCCCATAATGTTGTGTGTTTGCTGCTGAATCGTCCATACTTGACTATGACTGTTGTAGCCCTGAATCTCTCTTTGATTGTATCACTTATGTTGATTTTTGTGCTCTTGCCTTTGAGAGGCAGTAGACACAGACCAGTGCTGGGGTCTGTAATGCATCTGGCCATGAGTTGCAAGTATGTCAAGTTCTCATGAGTATTGGGGTCAAAGAAACCTTTGGTATCATCACTTGGATCATGTAAGATCTGGTTCATCTCCTTGTTAAAATACCCTCTCTCATAGGCCACATGGACAGGGATGCGATGGCTGTTTACAGGATCAATGATTCCACCAGTGGCAATCTGTGCTTCCAATAGGCGAATTCCATGATCATGTACGATGAGCTCTTTCTGCATGGCTTGGAACAAAGAGATTTTTTTGCCATCAGACGGATCTTTGTAGCCAGTCACTGCTCTCTCCGCTGAGCATAGTTTTTGATAAACGTCAGGCCCCACAATCTTTGCCTTCACAGCCTCATCAACTGAAAATCTTCTGTTTCCAATGGGATCTATAATGAAACCAGTTGCTGCCTGGGCCTCCAATAGAATTAGAGCAGTTCCTGGCATCAGCTTGCCCGTTTGTTTGGCTTGGTAGATTGTCATTACTTGCGAATTTGGAAGTAGAATACCTGCAATGCTGTCTTTCCCTTGCAGGTACATGTGTACATTGTCATCATCGGTAACCTCCTTTACTGTCTTCTTTCCCATTTTAAGTTCTTCCAGGACCTCTTTACTTATAATATCTGCCTCTACCAGCTGCTTGGCTGTCACAGTCTCCCTGATGCCTTCAAAGACAACCACAGTAGTTTTAACCGACTTCTCCATTATCTCCAGCACTGTTTTGGTGATTTCATTAATCGGGACGGATCTCTCTTTGTATTTCTGAATGATGTCTTGCCTCTGTTGTTCATTAAAGTATTCGGACATCAGCAGTTCCCACAGAGATACTGTCATTCCCATGTATTTTCCACATGCCACCTTCACCTTAATGTCTTTGAGAGCCAGTTTGGTTTTGTAGTCAATGAAGTTGAAATTCAGATCACCTGGCTTATTGAGGGGGAGGAGGCAGAGCCCGGTGGCAGGATCAATGACACACCTTTCCATTAACTGAAGATAGGTAAGGTTGTCCTTGGTATTTGGGTCAAAGAAACCTTTGGTGTCATCTCCTGAGTCCTGCAGTATGGTGTTCATATGCTCATCAAAGTAACCCCGCTTGTAGGCCACTTCTACAGGAAGTCTGTGACTGTTGATTGGGTCGATTATTCCCCCTGTAGCAATTTGGGCTTCAAGTAAACGGATCCCATGTTCCTTCACAATGAGATCCTTTGACAATGCTTGAAACAGGGATATGGTTTCACCTGAATATGGATCTTTGTACCCTGTTACTGCTCGCTCAGCAGCCCGCAATTTTGCATGATATTCTGGCCCAACAAGTTTGTTTTTGATGGCTTCATCCACACTGTATTTTTTGTTCACAACAGGGTCTATCATGAATCCAGTTGCAGCTTGTGCTTCCAGCAAAACAAGTGCCGTTCCAGGCATCAGTATGCCTTGCTTCATGGCTTCAAATATACTTATTCTCTGATTAGTTGAGAGCAGTGCTACACCAGAGATACTGCCTTTTCCCTCAAGGTATTCTTTCACTGTTTCCATCAGCATGACGTCCTGCGTTGTGGTTTTCCCTTTCTGCAAATTCTCATATATTTCTTTATCAATGATGTGTGATTCCAGGAGTTGGGTGGAAGACACACCTCTGCGTAGGCCTTTGAAAGTAATGCGAACTGGGAGCAGATGCAGGCCTGTGTCAGGGTCCACCATACATTTCTGCAAAAGGTTGTGGTAGCTGAGATTGTCCTGTGAGTTTGGGTCATAGAATACTCTGAGCTCCTCCATCTGGTCATTGAGCAAGTCCTTTTCATAGTAGCCCTTATCAATTGCAGATTCGATTGAAATGTATTGGTGTTCAATGGGGTCAAACAAGCCATGTGTGGAAAGTTGTGCTTCTAGCAGCCTCAGGCCATAATCCTTTGGGACCAAATCTTTTTGTATGGCTTGGAATACAGAGATCTTTTGGTTAGTGTACGGGTCTGTGTAGCCACTGACAGACCTTTCTGCTGCTTGGAGTTTCTCTTTCATCTCGGGTCCAATGATGCCTTCTTCAACAGCGTCTTCAATGGTAAGTTTTCTGTTTTTAATTGGGTCAATGATGAACTTTGTTGCAGCTTGTGCTTCAAGAAGAGCTAAAGCTGTTCCTGGCTTCAGTAGACGTTTTTTCATTGCTTGGTATATGGTTATTTTCTCCTTTGTTTTCTCCAGAAATATTCCGGCCACAGGGCCATTGTACTGTGTGTGGCCATTTTGCTTGGGCTCTTGAGGTCCAGGATCCATCTTGTCCTAAAACCCCAAAAAGGACAAATTTTCAGTTCATACTTGTATATGTAAATCAAGTTTTATTATCCATTTACAAGATATTTAGTTTAATTACATGAATATGCAAATTATGCAGGCCTCACTTGATTTCACAATCACCGTATATATTCGGATAAAGTTACAACCTCGCTCATTTGTTCACATTCACAACACGGTGGTGGTAGGCGCCTGTCTAAAAGTCAGTTATATGTACATGTATCGCAGTTTGTGATATTATGATGTTTTGCGATGGCTCTACTCATGGATGCCTAAATGAATTGTAATTGACTGGACGGAGTGGACGTCCATCTAAAATATATTTTTGTGTGAGCAAAAATATCCCTAACCTTTACTGTAAAAGTGGTAAAATATATATTTCATATTTATACATTTTGCTAGAGATCCCGTGGAGACTGCTGGGGGTCTCTGGACCCCGCTTTAAGACCTTGCCTCCCATAAGGTGTAAGGAATCCTTTTTTTTTTTTATTTTTTTATCAAAACGCATATTTTATATGCTCTTGCATATTTTGCATTTCTCCACATTTTCCACACATAATTTTCAATTTTTTCCTGCATATTTCCACATATGTTCTGCAACTTTTGCAAATTCCCACAATTTCACTGCATAATTCCACAGAAAAACCTGCATATTCCATTGCATAATGAATGATTTTTGTCTGCAAAATCAAGGATTTTAGTCCGCATAATCAAGGATTTCCCGCTGCGCATATAACGGGTATACTTCATATACATGTAGCACAGAATTGCTAATCGGTGTTATTTCACCAAATTTGGATTCAATTTGTAAATTCTCAGAGAAAGGATGTTCCGATGGCCCCTACTGATACCAAATACTGGCACCAGAAAAGAATATGGGTAATAATAGATAAAAGAAAAGAAGAAGTTGGCCTATCCGATACATTATATTATACCAATGCAGTATCTGGACATAGAGTAGATGTATGCTGCTTAAACTTTTTTTTTTTTTTTTTTTTTTTTACATTATAGTAGAGAATAACAATAAGTAAATTGTCACAGTGGTATGCTGTTGTTGAGAGCCAAGCATTAAGCATGGCTTTCAGAAATGACATACTGTGGCAGTCTATGGACTAACCCTAACCCTAATTAAAAAAAAAAAAAAAAAAAAAAAAAAAAAATCACACCTGTGTGAAGTGAGGTACTCTGGCCATAAGAGGAAGTAGCCCTCTTATGGCCAAGCCAAGTCTAGGTTCGTAGTTATACAGTATAATGTTTTGTTTTCGATGTAAGACATCCTCTGGCTTATATAAATATTGTCCGTGGTTCACACACATGTGTGTGTTTTTCTCAATAATAATCTACTTTTCACACACCCAATTCATGTTTTTTTTTTCTTGTTTTAAGATCAATCCTAGAATAATATCAACACTTGTGTGAAGTGAGAAGCTTCAATCTACCAACCTTCAATTTACCAAAACTTGCATGCCGGAACCATACATGGAAAGTTTAAAGCTGACCTCAATCCAGAAATTTGCTAGATTAGCGAGACACACACACACACACACACACACACACACACACACACACACACACACACACACACACACACACACACACACACACACACACTCGCTCTCTCAATTTCAGGGCCATCCCATACAAAAAACACACCGGTCCTGTGTGACCTGTTGACTTGCAACGTTGCACCCCTCCCCACCCCCCATGTTCCACTAGCGAATTCAATTGTTCACAGGGATGGCTTCTTGTGACAAAATAATCCCAAAGTCCCCCCTAATACAGTCTTGGCAAGTTCAAAATCAAATAATAAGTCCATTATAAAATGCAAACAAATCACGAAACACCTTCAATTTAAAAGACATACTGTACATAAGTGGTTAAGCAACAACATAACATGCAGTATGTTAGTACAGTATGTTGTAGGTACTGTATGTACTGTATATGTTGTACTATGTACTGTAGGTAGCATGTTATAGTTGTATAGTTATAGTTGTAGTGTGCTATAGTTCTAGTATGTATAGTATATCCTAGTTCCCATCTAGTTTGTTTTTTTAATACTTGCCACTTCATCACTTTATTATACTTTTAGTTTATTACAGCTTAGCGCCTTTATTATACACCATGCAATTAGGTTGTACAGTCAGATAGCACTTTACTGCCTTGAAGTGCCTTCATCTGTCGCACTACTGTTACTTGCTACTCTTTGTTGTCTATATTGTCTTGTGGCACTGTGGAAGAGTGGGAAACGTTATTTCATCCTTGTGTATGTCTTGACACACTAGACTGACTGACACATAAAAAATCTTGAACTTTGAACCATAATCCTATTGTATGGTAGAGACTTCAAACAACGCATCTTATATATACTCCTTTAAAGGCATCAGTTTCCACATTTTGACATCTGCTCAATGTGTATGTGCAAGAAGTCCACTTTATATCCTGCTACTGAAGATTATATACCTGTATATTTGAGCAACAAAACACATGCAAAATAAAAAGACCAAGAGGCTGATGCCAATATTTGTATTCATGCAAATAACTGGAACGCAACCCATTAGCAGTTCACAGTTACTGCAGGAACATTCTTGCCGACTTGCCAATGCCAATACCTTTGTGAAACATCAGATTACATCATCAACCTCTGTAGGAGGGATTGGACTGTAAATTTACTCCCCCTTACAAAAAGGGTGTGGAGGACAAAGGGAACATTGAGATCATTGCGATCCCTAGATGAAACTGCTGCAGAGCCTTGCAAGAACTTACAGCATACTAAAGGTGATTTTGTCAATGAGATGCCACTTAGCATGCACATGAGGCATAAATGTAACAAAATCCACATAATTAGTTGAATATCGATAGGATTAATTTTGGGCATCATCAACGCACGTGTTAACATTATATTATTATATGTTGCAGCATTAGTGTTTGATGATGTGGTGGTTGGATGAACCCATGCGAAGAAACAGCCGGAAGGACATTATGATAACATTATTATTTTAGTTACACCCTTGTTTCTCAAACACACATGGCAGACCTAACCAGATCAGAGGCTTAGAATGACTTCTAAGGTAGAGTAAAGTAAATGTGAGGAAAACCACAGAGCACATGAGGTAGAAGTAAACAGTTAATTAACTGTCACTTAACTGTGTAAATAACGTAATTACTACTGACATTGAATTAACTCTTAAATCATACACTATTAATGTCATTATGGTATACATACTGTACATAAGTGTTCTAGCTGCCTTCATGCCACCACAATACAAATGATATCCTAATTAGAATTATCTCTATCCATCTCAGTGACTACATTGAACACCTGTCTGCAGGCACAGTAATGTCAACAGAGGTTAAATAATATCAGCACCAGTAATTGCCTAGTTACAGCACAGGTATGTACTGTACAGTGTGATATGATTGATGCCTGCTTTGCCTGCTATTTGACTGTGTTGAACATTACTGGAAAGATATGGTGCACTGCAGACCTTTCTTGTCATCCAGGCAAACACATTTACAGCTTTAAACGTGACTGTGGTTTTCACATATATTATTATGATATTATGTGTTGTTTCTTCAAGGTGGGTCTCTAGAGTCTGCCTGTCTGTTTGCCTGCCTGCCTGCCTGCCTGCCTGTCTAATAGTGAGTCCTACTGATATACAGTATCTCCTTCATTACCCTGAACCTGAAGTTGTCACAGTTCTGTTCATAGTACTGTGGACATATTAAATACGCAAATAACATTACAATAACTGAATACATTACCATTAACAATAACAACACCCAGTACAGCACAGCTGTACTGAGAGTAACCTGGTGCAAATAAATTAGCCTTCTGCTCAAAACCACAAACAAAGGAAACAATAATCATACAATTCTGGCATCTAAAACAAACAATAAAACCTCTGTTGACATTGACGACTGTCCTTTTCAAACTCCTTCAATAACCCCTTCATATTTAAGCGGGACACTCCCTATGTTTGTAGCTTATTTATTGTGCCATACAAATGTATTATCAAGATTTAATTAATACTTTCAGGTTTAATTGCGCCCATAAAATTATAGTTTATCCATCTCTGACTCGGCAATCAGGTCAATGGGTCGCACCTGTGCCATGTTTGGGGCTGACCCAGGGACACGCCCCTGATAAGCGGTGCATTCCCCAAATAGCAGTGGTGCCAATATTAACATCACTTCAGTGACCACTAAAAGGTTTACCTATAGTATCTACTGTACATACATTTCTTAAACACTACCCCTTGCATGAAAGTGCTAGTGTTGGGGTTGCAGTGTGATTTTAGTATATACGGTAGTGTATAGCCTTCACGTGAGAACACACTTTACCGGTATTAAACCCTCATTTTTCATCTAGGTTACTTATTCCTGTCCACTGATTTAAAGGACAATTATACTAACATTACCGTTCCCATAGTAATTGTAGTTAGAAGATTTACAAGACTTATGTCATTTTAGCATACAACATTATAACATGTTGATCTGGACTTGCATTGATGACAATAACATTGTCACTAAACAGGAATACAACCTTGTGCTTTTCAGCAATTGTACTGTATATCACACCTATCAGGTCAGTCTAGTTCTAGTTCAGTTACATGGTATCTCCCAAAGACAGAAAACTGTCATAAAGATAAGATTTAACGACAGGAGAATCTGAAACTATTCTCTTATCTTTGTGTCGTTGTAAAGTAATTACTTTGTGGGTCCTCATATCATCCTTTATTTGTGTGTTGACTGTAATGTGAGATACAGGAACAAGGTGCACCATAATTATACTATATGTAGTGGTGTCTGTTTAATTTAGCATATTCTTATTTTAGCTCTTAAACATTTAATTGTATTCAAATCTCCTTTTTATGTGTTCATTTGCATTTAATGTAGTAGAATTGCCTGGTTGAAGTGTGCTATACAAAAGTTATAAAACAAGTTGCTACAAAAGGACAAAATGATCCAAAGCCACTAACATTTGAATGTTACATAATCTCAGTTTATGAACCAACGGGGGCAGACATTTAGACTATATCTACAGGCTACTAGCAATTACTGCATAATATATTACGTGTCTGCAGGCAGCTGCTAAAGTGATTCCAGACACTAAAGTTGTTGAATGAATCTTTTGTCCCTGGTTCTACTTTGATTAGAACCCGTTTGAGTTTAAGTCGATAAAAGGTTAAAGGCAATCTGTCAGGAATGTTTACTTTCACATTTATCAGGAGGGAGTTGGCCCAAAGTGCAGAATACGTAATGTTATTTCTTCACTGGTGTGGTTTCTACAGTACCATTCTGTTTAAAACCGCACCTCTCAATGAAAAATAAACAGCAGATAAACATAGTACAAAAAGCTGCTATATGCTAGAACTTACTAAGCTTACTGAAACTAACTAGCCTGTGTTTTATATTAGACAATAGGTATAAAACAAAAGCTTGGCTCAGCCTCACTGTAAGCAATGGACCAGGGTTAGGCTCAAGACAGCATGACAGTTTCACTCATAGAAAGAAGCCCTGACTTACCTGAAGTGTAGAGGAATTCACCAACTACAGGCAGTAGCCTGAAGTGCTGAATGAATGAACAGTGTGTCCTGATTTGAATGACAGAGCTAGTGGAGTGTTCCACAGCTCAGAGGTAAAACATGCAGATTCAGCTTCATATAAAGTTCCAGCTGCAAGGCGCCTCCCTTTCCATGGAAAGACCTCCCTTTCTCAAATAAAACAGTGCTACCGGCAGGATTCTCTCTCTCACTCCCTCCAGGGTCGGATCTAGGCATGGGCATGGGGGGGCAATGCCCCCTAAATGCCCAGACTGCCCCACCAAACATGATGGCTGCATGCAAACAACTCAAATTTCAAGGATATTTCAAATGAAAGTACTTATATTTAAAATGAATCGAACCACTACTACTGCTGCTAAGTAAATACAATTGTCACACCACTAAATCAACAACATTTCATCATTCAAAACAGAAAACTCTGTGTCATACCTTTAGCTTTATGCATGCTGCGTGCCTGTTGCAACTTCAACAGCAACTGGTGTTATTATTGATGCTTACTTGCCTAATAGAAGTCATGAACAAGATATAAACCTTGTGGGTCACAGAACTAAAGAATTTAAATGAAAATTGTATTGTGCGGCTTCACTGCCCGTGGTGCGAAGCGACACGGGCGATGCAGCCACACTCATAACATTTTCATCTGCCCCCCAATTGGGAAATGTTACATCCTGGCCTGACTCCCTCTATATTGAACTGAATGCCAGGAATTCCTCTGGATTTCCTCTGGCCAAGTCCATTGTTTTTAATAATAAACAATATCTGCAATCAACATTAGCGTCAGTGTGTACAAAAGATAAATTGTACCTTGTACACTGCAGAGAGAAGCGTTTAAATAATTTGTTGCGTAAAGTGCTTAGCTGGGGGCAGGACATGTCACTCATACAAGTCACTACCTAAAGAGGAATTCCTCCCTTTTTCAATATTTTCTGAGTGTACAGATGGAACCAAAGGGATCCGTTAGGATCCCTTTGGTTCCATCTGGATCCATTTTTTTCCATTTGTACACACTCATAAAAGGAAAAGGGCCTGAAAGAATCCAGCAACATGTTGAAATACATCTTAGTGAAAACAAGATTTGATCACCATGCTAATGATTTGTTTTCGGACCTCCAGTTCTAGGAAACACAGAATGGGAGGACCTTTTTAATATTTCCACACAACATCTCTAAGGTATATTAATGAAATAGTAAGATGTTAGAAATGGGTGGGATTCCTGTTTAAGATGATTCTGTGCAAACAGTACAAGGGGCCTCTTCTTAAGCCCCTGGCGCCCAATGGCATTCAACGATGATCCTTTGTGATGTACAGTGCACCAGTGATTCTCATAACCCTTTCCTTGGCTGCATGTAGGGTGGCTTTGGCTCAGGAGGTACAACAGGTCGTCCAATGATGTTAGTGGTCCAAATCCCTCCGGTCTACATGTCGAAGTGTCCTTGGGCAAGACACTGAACCCTAAATTGCTCCTGATGTGCTGGATGTTGGCACCTTGCATGGCTGTAGGTGTAAAGTTTAAAGTGCTTTGGATAATAAGGTGCTATATTAAGCTTGTAGAACTTATATTTCCACAATGTTGACCTTTTTCCTTAAAATCGTCAGTTCACTTTCACCTTGTTTGAGCCACCCTAAATCGTCTATGGACCCACTCAGTGTTGCCAACTTGCATTTGTTGCTATATTTAGCTTTTTATTTAGCTTTTTTCAGGCCCTCCTAGCGCCAAAATGAGTGAAAAGCTCCTGGCGGAAAATCTATTGCTTTGTGGCTGGTGAGTTGGGCCGAAATTGATTGACAGGTGCCAGGGCTAAAACCCTCTTTTTCTCTCTCTCTCTCTCTCCTATGACGGTGGTTTTCAACCAGTGGTCCCCAGGCTAAATGATGGGATAACCAGATGTAACTCTTTGAGAGTTACTCTCAAGAGTTAAAATATTCATCATGTGGATTCCAAGTCTATACCACTAGAGAATGCTGAAGATTATATTTGGGAATGCCACTAGTGCATTTTGGATTTTGGCATTTGGCAACACTGGACCCACTGGGGGTCTTGGTCCACAGGTTGAGCACTAGTGCAGTACACAGTGTAAATAAATGGGTGGGGGGAAGCATGCTCTTACTAATCTACCTGCATCAGGTGTTGACAAGGAGAGACTTGTGCCCGGCTGGGTGGAGAGCATTGTGTCATTGCCCTGCACTAGTCTGGCAAGATTCCAGTTAGTGTGTTTGTGTGTGTGTGTGTGGGGGGGGGGCGGGGGTTGCAGGGTGCAGTTGTGACGTGCCTGGCCTCCTCACAACGCATATAAAATTAATGGCATCTTAAAGCTTAAAGCAGAGAAAATCTACCGAGAAGCCATCTGTTTTTTTTCCATCACGAAACACGTATAAACCAGAACCAGTTTATTAGTCACTCTGAAACCTACTGACTGAGGTGCAGAGGTGGATACAAGATTTGGCTCAAGTGAAACTATCGCTAGATTTGTGAAACTATTGAACTATTGCTTAAACCAGATTTTCTCAATGTTTTTTGGCTATCCCTGGGAATGCTTTTACCATCTTGCAACCCTGGTGCCTCCACCCCCCACCCCCAATTCAATTTAACTGCTACAATAACCTTAATAATAGAGAGTAACCTTAATATACTGTATAGAGAGTAAATTAAGATTTCACACATACTTGTTTCGTGTGTCAACAGCTTAGGCCTTAAAGGTAGGGTAAGTGATTTGAAATTCATTGTGTAGTACCAGCCTGGTGCACTAGGGGCCCCCAAGAGTAGCTACACTATGTAAACCTGCTGCTCGATCCTGATTGGAGGAGAATTCACCCTCCACCTGGAGAACTTTTATTAGCTCCTCTGCTAACGTGGGGGAGGGGGAAACTCCATATATGGTCTGCACACCTTATAATAGAGCATTTTAACAGAAAAAGAATTTTGGGGGGTGATATCTGACAAAAGTGAAATCACTTCCCCTACCTTTAAAAGGATCCCTGTCTAATACAACAAATGGGCCTTAAAACTTTAGACTTGCCCACTATAATTAAATATAATTTAATATTTTATTTCTTTCATGAACAGAATGTTTCATTCAATGGAGACGGCTCCTGTCGCAAGTTGATGTTTTCATATAATATGTGTGATCTAGCCTTAAGCAATTATGGAATGCACATTCCAGTAAAACGTTTTTCTTTGAAGCTCGTATTACTTTACTATAAAGTATTAAGTTGTTTTTCATCAGCATATCGATTGATCATCTCAGTGTGTGTGTTTTTTGGCCTCCATTTAAAGTCAAAATGATACTGTGCGTTAAACGAAACCACACAATCCTGGTGACTTTTGCATATTCGTTTGTTCGCACAAACTGGTACACAAGATGACAGTTATACATTTGATTTATTTGTTTTATGTGATTGCTGAGTCAAATTGGAGCCAAATGTCATTGAAGTGTTAGGTGAGTGATTCATTGAGTGGCACTTCTATAACCACATGTGAAGTGGTTGGATAAGGTGACTGGATTAAACCCAAAAACTTGCGGCTGGCAGTGGTTTCAAAACGTCTACCAATGTTCCCATAGGTTATACCATACACTACCTCCATTCCACAAGAGTTTAAAAGTAGCGCGCGCACACACACACACACACACACACACACACACACACACACACACACACACACACACACACACACACACACACACACACACACACACACACACACACACACACATTCACAATTCACATCAAATTCGGTGAAGAGTTTGGTGGCAAGTTCCCTGAGGGCCATTCTTGGTTGATTCTCCCTGTATTGCCAGCTTGTCAGCATTTGAACACGCAATGCATGTTTTGTTATAATAAAGATAATAGTCTGTACCTTCCAGGACAGCCTGAAGCAGTTTAATATATCAGCCACCTTGCAGATTTGATCTGCTTTAAGTATGTACTTAGAAGCACCCCTGAGGGGGAGAAAGTTGCCTCCAGTGTGCATATTGCATCCTCTCATGTGCGTAGGCTACCAGAGGATTGCAGATGAGTAAGCCTGGGAACGACGCTACCCGAGGATTGATGGATTGTTCTTGGGAAGTCGACGGTAACATGTAAGTACTAGCCTTGGCAGGCCATGATGCCTGGCTGAGCCATTGAAGGCCCATATACCTGTAGGTCAGGCGCAGGCAGGCATTGGGTCAAACATGGGGCTAAATGTGTATTTCTTGCAACTTCTATGTACTATGAGACTTCAGGAAATGACAATTGGCCACAAATGTCTGAATGCGAAGGAGGTGATAAACTGACATATTGAGCCTGTAACACAGAATGGCAGTCTCCTATCAAATCATTCAAATGTAATTTCCTAGTGTAAAGTAGAACTATAGTAGATAAAAAAGCTATCAAATTTTGCAAAAAAAGAAGTTTTGTGATGAGTATTGTGTGCGAAGATTCCATTGTTTTATTCAATTGAGTGTTTGTTCAGCCAATTAACACACATACAGGCGGACAGGAGAAAATGAAAGTTATAAAACCGGCACCTATGCAAGCAGTAATGTTTGGCATCAAAATAATTGGTCTTTCATGACCACACCCACGCCCTCTTTCCAGAGAAGCATTAATGACTGACACCTGTGACACCAGCTGTCAATAAGTATCTTAGCCTTATCGCTTCACTTATTCCCTCTGTGTTTGCAGAACCTGTCCCTCCACATTCCTCTCACCTGTCCTTAACCACTGTCTCTCGTATTTATCTAATCACATTCTATCCTTCATGGCTGGAGAGTGACTTTTATGAACTTAGTTTGGGCAAGTCGATGATCATCCTCCTCAAAGGTGTCAGGTGATGTATCACTCATTTACCTGCTTTAAACTCCTGTAATCAGTATGCCTCATTTGACAACCTCATTTGAGAGACTGTAAAATAGGGTAATTTCCTATGGAATTCTGACAGCAGGTTGCTTCGGGACACTTCCAGTGGTGGAAAGTGACAGTGCCGTGTCATTAGTCTGAAGGCTCATTGTTACGTAATTACTAACACTATCCTTAATCCTAAACATAACCGCAAGCATGGGACAAGCGCATGTTTGGTCTAACGGGACTTGGGAGTAGTCCGCAAAGTAAGTAGCAAGTACCTTTACTCAAGTACTGCCCTTAATTAAAGTTAGAACAACTTTGTCTTTTATTGCATTTTTCTACTTCAGTACAGTAACTATACATTTTATTTGTACCTTACTCAAAGTATTTCCTGTTATAGACTCCAATAGTGTCAGGAACACTAGATATCGATGTTTACAGTCCGATAAAAACAATGAATTCTTAGGAATGTGTGACATTGGCTCAAAGCATTCAAGTCCCAAACAATGCTTATTGATCTACACATGACAGGACCAACCTGACCTCAAGGTTAGTGTATGGTGCCATGCAAGACTTGGCTATTTGTCACTTCATGATACAATGCACAGAAATAGTGTACACTATGTACCGGTACAGTGTGGTACTGGCATAAGCTAGTTTCAGTAATTATTAAACGATTTCTCTGTCTAACTGAAAGATAGTGAGATGCCATTCCAGAGTCAATGAGTTTTCTGATACTACAGGCTCCAGATCATGTTGCAATCTCCGGCCCAATGTTGAAATCTCTGTTTCTCCCAAAATATGGGGAAAGGTGAAATTACACATACTGGAGTTTCATTACAAGGATCCCTGGATACACTTCTTGTCGAGTTGATGGATGGTCCAACCGTATGGAAATGTATAGAATTTACTGTATGTTGCATAGGCCTAGTATTTTCAGTATTGCCGCTCATAACCTTAGGAAGTACAGTATGAAGTTGGGCAGCAGAGTACGCAACCTACTACTGACTCCTGTCAACTTACTGAGACTCAACTAACTCCCATGAGCCCCATGCCAAAGTGCCAGAGCTCACCCAGGTGGATGCGTGCACACGATCTCGCCCTTATAGGCGACCTATTGATTATAGAGAGCAATTATAACATCAAATCATATAAGGCTTGTTAGCCAGGGGTCCTTTTGCTGAAGCGGATACCCCCCTTCAAAGCAATACACATTTAACATTCACATGGGTGCAGCTAAAGACAAATTGCACAGGCAGAGCTTACTCTATTTCACATACTGTAGGTCCTCAGCAACCAAACAGAAAAGGGAAAGTTAAAAGACTGTGAAGGAGGAGAATTAGAGCTGTTGTGACACGCACAAGATCAGCCAGGACAGCCAATGCGCTCAGTACGACACACTCCTAAGTGTATACTTTTTATTTTGACTTTTTTGTCAGTCACACCATGTTTATGTTAACTACTTAAACCCATATTTACAGTAGTTGATTGGGCTCTACTTCATCCTAATTCCACTCCAGGCCCGAATGTAACAATGTTCCCAATTGGGGGACGGCAGGAGAAAATGGTATGGGGCAGCTTTGGTCGTGCCATGGGCGATGAAGCCGCACCCATACCATTTTCAGTTACAGGACTTATATTAGTCAAGTAAGCATCAATAATAACATCAGTTGTTGTTGAAGTTGCAACAGACGCATAAAGCTAAAGGTCTGACTCAGAGAGTTTTCTGTTTTCAATGATGAAATGCTGTTGGTTTAGTGGTGCCATAATTGTAGTTAGTGTTTCAAATCATTTTAAATATAAGCACTTCAATTTGAAATATCTTTGAAATTTGGGTTGTTTTGCATGCCACCATGTTTGGTGGGGCAGTCCCACCCATGCCCCCCATGCCCATGCCTAGATCCGGCCCTGTTCCACTCTACACCTGGCAAGTCTTTGCCAAATATAGCTGATCTACAAACGTTTTTTAAAGCTTGATCAATGGCTATTTGCCCCACAATGACACTGTACGATTTAGGAGGTTTCATCAGCCTACTACAACGTACTATAGCCCTACTTTACTAGAAGCATCAGCATCATAAAAAAGCCACAATATGAATGCTGTAGCCTACACTCTTTCTCTGTCACTGATTCAAAAACAATCCGTCAAAAGCATGCAAGATGCAAATAAGATGTTCTACAGGACAGGTTTTAAAAGCAAGTGTTTTCTTAACCACACCCATGCAGTGGAGGCAGCCGCATATCATCACATCAAACAACCGACAAACCTGTAATGCTAATGTTAACAGAGCAGTTCAGTCCTTATTATTAACATAGTCAAAGTGTACAATAATATTAGTTCACGTGGATAAAAAATATTGTGTCAAAAATGCTGAATCAATATGGTGTTTTCCGTACAGCTGACCAGAGGTGCTGGAACATGGTCAAGAGTGGGGGGGCAATAATGTATGTTTTGGGGGTACACTGAATCTGATATACAACCACGGTACAGAGTCGTTATTTAACCCTTTGTTTACTGAACGTGTTTTGGTGTTTTAGCTGTTGAAAAATAGCAGAACTACAAGCTCATATCGCGCCACTCGGTGGCGCGATATGAGCTTGTAGTTCTGCTATTTTTTGAAAAATTGTGAAAATGTGATGCATCTTTGGATACATTATTTTGGAAGCAAACATTTTTAACTCAATTCTTTGCTTCTGGGGGATCCCTAAAACAATATGTTTTTAGATGAGGTTCTTTTGACCGAACGTCTGTGATCAATCTGACTCTCTCTGATTCATCCAAGCACGTTCGTCTTTAGTGGTCCTGGATTTGTGTTGGTTTAAATCAGGTATTCGGGCCAGATTTGAATAGTCTTGGATTGCCTTGATCTGGCCACAATCAAGACGTTACTAATTCATCACAGTCGTCAATGTGTTTACTGGGTGTAGTATGTCGTTTTTTGAGGATTCCATGGGCTTGGAGGACATACTATATGGTCCATGGTTTTTAGTCGTTTTTTAGGATTTCTGCTTGATTTGGTCAATTTTCAAATTCATGTGAATTAATGTGAATTCTGTTGAACCTGTAAATGACAACAAAACAAAAACTAAGGCACTGGTTTAGGACTTCTGGTTTACCGGAACAGGGTTCAACTCCCTGCAGTGCCCTGCTCAATATGTTGTATTTACATGGTTTATGATAATATCATGCTCAATGTGTTGACGAAAACAAACAAACAAACAAACAAAAATGACAGGCTATAGTCCATGTCTTGGACGGCATACTATAGTATGTTAGCTATTTTCATAAAATAAAAATTGACAAAAAATGACGAAACCTGTCAAAAACAAAAGGCTATAGCCTTACGGTGTTGCACAGCATTCCGTTTTTCATCATTTTGAGGATTTTCGAGGATTTTCGAAAAATGTCGAAATTTCAAAAAACACAAGGCTATAGCCTTACGGTTTTTCATCGTTTTGAGCATTTTTGAAAAATGACAAAAAATGACAAAACCTGGCAAATATGCAAGGCTATAGCCTTACGGGGTTGCAAAGCATGCCGTTTTTCATCGTTTTGAGGTTTTTTTAAAGATTTTCGAAAAATGAAAACATTTCAAAATAATGCAAGGCAATAGCCTTACGGTTTTTCATCGTTTTAAGCATTTTCGAAAGATGACAAAAAATGTCAAAATCTGGAAAAAGCGCAAGGCTATAGCCTTACGGTCTTGCACAGCATGCCGTTTTTCATCATTTTGCGCATTTTTGAGCATTTTCGAAAAATGTCGAAATTTTGAAAAAACGCAAAGGCTATAGCCTTACGGTTTTTCATCGTTTTGAGGTTTTTCGAAAAAAGACAAAAAATGACAAACTGGCAAAAGTGCAAGGCTATATGCACAGCATGCCGTTTTTCATCATTTTGAGCATTTTTGAGCATTTTCGAAAAATGTCGAAATTTTGAAAAAACAAAAGGCTATAGCCTTACGGTTTTTCATGGTTTTGAGGTTTTTCGAAAAATGACAAAAAATGACAAAATCTGGCAAAAGCGCAAGGCTATAGCCTTACGGTCTTGCACAGCATGCCGTTTTTCATCATTTTGAGCATTTTTGAGCATTTTCGAAAAATGTCGAAATTTTGAAAAAATGCAAAGGCTATAGCCTTATGGTTTTTCATCGTTTTGAGGTTTTTCAAAAAATGACAAAAAATGACTAAATCTGGCAAAAGCGCAAGGCTATAGCCTTACGGTCTTGCACAGCATGCCGTTTTTCATCATTTTGAGCATTTTTGAGCATTTTCGAAAAATGTCGAATTTTTTAAAAAACGCAAAGGCTATAGCCTTACGGTTTTTCATCGTTTTGAGGTTTTTCAAAAAATGACAAAAAATGACAAAATCTGGCAAAAACGCAAGGCTATAGCCTTACGGTCTTGCACAGCATGCCGTTTTTCATCATTTTGAGCATTTTTGAGCATTTTCGAAAAATGTCGAAATTTTGAAAAAACGCAAAGGCTATAGCCTTGCGGTTTTTCATCGTTTTGAGGTTTTTCGAAAAATGACAAAAAATGACAAAATCTGGCAAAAGCGCAAGGCTATATGCACAGCATGCCGTTTTTCATCATTTTGAGCATTTTTGAGCATTTTCGAAAAATGTCGAAATTTTAAAAAAACGCAAAGGCTATAGCCTTACGGTTTTTCATCGTTTTGAGGTTTTTCGAAAAATGACAAAAAATGACAAAATCTGGCAAAAACGCAAGGCTATAGCCTTACGGTCTTGCACAGCATGCCGTCTTTCATCATTTTGAGCATTTTTGAGCATTTTCGAAAAATGTCGAAATTTTGAAAAAACGCAAAGGCTATAGCCTTACGGTTTTTCATCGTTTTGAGGTTTTTCGAAAAATGTCAAAAAATGACAAAATCTGGCAAAAACGCAAGGCTATAGCCTTACGGTCTTGCACAGCATGCCGTCTTTCATCATTTTGAGCAAAATGTCGAAATTTTGAAAAAACACAAAGGCATAGCCTTACGGTTTTTCATCGTTTTGAGGTTTAGCACAGCATGCCGTTTTTCATCATTTTGAGCATTTTTGAGCATTTTCGAAAAATGACGAAATTTTTAAAAAACGCAAAGGCTATAGCCTTACGGTTTTTCATGGTATTGAGGTTTTTCGAAAAATGACAAAAAATGACTAAATCTGGCAAAAGTGCAAGGCTATAGCCTTACGGTCTTGCACAGCATGCCGTTTTTCATCATTTTGAGCATTTTTGAGCATTTTCGAAAAATGTCGAAATTTTTAAAAAACGCAAAGGCTATAGCCTTACGGTTT
Organism: Benthosema pterotum; assembly: GCA_039105355.1. Taxonomy (NCBI): domain Eukaryota; kingdom Metazoa; phylum Chordata; class Actinopteri; order Myctophiformes; family Myctophidae; genus Benthosema; species Benthosema pterotum. The sequence continues at coordinate 14,909,530 of CM076970.1, forward strand.
TTCATCGTTTTGAGGTTTTTCGAAAAATGACAAAAAATGACAAAATCTGGCAAAAGCGCAAGGCTATAAGCACAGCATGCCGTTTTTCATCATTTTGAGCATTTTTGAGCATTTTCGAAAAATGTCGAAATATTTAAAAAACGCAAAGGCTATAGCCTTACGGTTTTTCATCGTTTTGAGGTTTTTCGAAAAATGACAAAAAATGACAAAATCTGGCAAAAACGCAAGGCTATAGCCTTACGGTCTTTGCACAGCATGCCGTTTTTCATCATTTTGAGCATTTTTGAGCATTTTCGAAAAATGTCGAAATTTTGAAAAAACGCAAAGGCTATAGCCTTACGGTTTTTCATCGTTTTGAGGTTTTCGAAAAATTTCAAAAAATGACAAAATCTGGCAAAAACGCAAGGCTATAGCCTTACGGTCTTGCACAGCATGCCGTTTTTCATCATTTTGAGCATTTTTGAGCATTTTCGAAAAATGTCGAAATTTTGAAAAAACGCAAAGGCTATAGCCTTACGGTTTTTCATGGTTTGAGGTTTTTCGAAAAATGACAAAAAATGACAAAATCTGGCAAAAACGCAAGGCTATAGCCTTACGGTCTTGCACAGCATGCCGTTTTTCATCATTTTGAGCATTTTTGAGCATTTTCGAAAAATGTCGAAATTTTGAAAAAACGCAAAGGCTATAGCCTTACGGTTTTTCATCGTTTTTAGGTTTTTCGAAAAATGACAAAAAATGACAAAATCTGGCAAAAACGCAAGGCTATAGCCTTACGGTCTTGCACAGCATGCCGTTTTTCATAATTTTGAGCATTTTTGAGCATTTTCGAAAAATGTCGAAATTTTGAAAAAACGCAAGGCTATAGCCTTACGGTTTTTCATCGTTTTGAGGTTTTTCGAAAAATGACAAAAAATGACGAAATCTGGCAAAACGCAAGGCTATAGCCTTACGGTCTTGCACAGCATGCCGTTTTTCATCATTTTGAGCATTTTTGAGCATTTTCGAAAAATGTCGAAATTTTGAAAAAACGCAAAGGCTATAGCCTTACGGTTTTTCATCGTTTTGAGGTTTTTCGAAAAATGACAAAAAATGACAAAATCTGGCAAAACGCAAGGCTATAGCCTTACGGTCTTACACAGCATGCCGTTTTTTCATCATTTTGAGCATTTTTGAGCATTTTCGAAAAATGTCGAAATTTTGAAAAAACGCAAAGGCTATAGCCTTACGGTTTTTCATCGTTTTGAGGTTTTTCGAAAAATGACAAAAAATGACAAAATCTGGCAAAAACGCAAGGCTATAGCCTTACGGTCTTGCACAGCATGCCGTTTTTCATCATTTTGAGCATTTTTGAGCATTTTCGAAAAATGTCGAAATTTTGAAAAAACGCAAAGGCTATAGCCTTACGGTTTTTCATCGTTTTGAGGTTTTTAAAAAATGACAAAAAATGACAAAATCTGGCAAAAAACGCAAGGCTATAGCCTTACGGTCTTGCACAGCATGCCGTTTTTCATCATTTTGAGCATTTTTGAGCATTTTCGAAAAATGTCGAAATTTTGAAAAAACGCAAAGGCTATGCCTTACGGTTTTTCATCGTTTTGAGGTTTTTCGAAAAATGACAAAAAATGACAAAATCTGGCAAAAACGCAAGGCTATAGCCTTACGGTCTTGCACAGCATGCCGTTTTTCATCATTTTGAGCATTTTTGAGCATTTAAGAAAAATGTCGAAATTTTGAAAAAACGCAAAGGCTATAGCCTTACGGTTTTTCATCGTTTTTAGGTTTTTCGAAAAATGACAAAAAATGACAAAATCTGGCAAAAACGCAAGGCTATAGCCTTACGGTCTTGCACAGCATGCCATTTTTCATCATTTTGAGCATTTTTGAGCATTTTCGAAAAATGTCGAAATTTTGAAAAAACGCAAAGGCTATAGCCTTACGGTTTTTCATCGTTTTGAGGTTTTTCGAAAAATGACAAAAAATGACAAAATCTGGCAAAAACGCAAGGCTATAGCCTTACGGTCTTGCACAGCATGCCGTTTTTTCATCATTTTGAGCATTTTTGAGCATTTTCGAAAAATGTCGAAATTTTGAAAAAACGCAAAGGCTATAGCCTTACGGTTTTTCATCGTTTTGAGGTTTTTCGAAAATGACAAAAAATGACAAAATCTGGCAAAAACGCAAGGCTATAGCCTTACGGTCTTGCACAGCATGCCGTTTTTCATCATTTTGAGCATTTTTGAGCATTTTCGAAAAATGTCGAAATTTTGAAAAAACGCAAAGGCTATAGCCTTACGGTTTTTCATCGTTTTGAGGTTTTTCGAAAAATGACAAAAAATGACAAAATCTGGCAAAAACGCAAGGCTATAGCCTTACGGTCTTGCACAGCATGCCGTTTTTCATCATTTTGAGCATTTTTGAGCATTTTCGAAAAATGTCGAAATTTTGAAAAAACGCAAAGGCTATAGCCTTACGGTTTTTCATCGTTTTGAGGTTTTTCGAAAAATGACAAAAAATGACAAAATCTGGCAAAAATGCAAGGCTATAGCCTTACGGTCTTGCACAGCATGCCGTTTTTCATCATTTTGAGCATTTTTGAGCATTTTCGAAAAATGTCGAAATTTCGAAAAAACGCAAGGCTATAGCCTTAGGGTTTTTCATCGTTTTGAGGTTTTTTGAAAAATGACAAAAAATGACAAAATCTGGCAAAAACGCAAGGCTATAGCCTTACGGTCTTGCACAGCATGCCGGTTTTCATCATTTTGAGCATTTTTGAGCATTTTCAATTTTTTTTTTGAAAAAACGCAAAGGCTATAGCCTTACGGTTCTTCATCGTTTTGAGGTTTTTCGAAAAATGACAAAAAATGACAAAATCTGGCAAAAGCGCAAGGCTATAGCCTTACGGTCTTGCACAGCATGCCGTTTTTCATCATTTTGAGCATTTTTGAGCATTTTCGAAAAATGTCGAAATTTTGAAAAAACGCAAAGGCTATAGCCTTACGGTTTTTCATCGTTTTGAGGTTTTTCGAAAAATGACAAAATCTGGCAAAAGCGCAAGGCTATAGCCTTACGGTCTTGCACAGCATGCCGTTTTTCATCATTTTGAGCATTTTTGAGCATTTTCGAAAAATGTCGAAATTTTGAAAAAACGCAAAGGCTATAGCCTTACGGTTTTTCATCGTTTTGAGGTTTTTCGAAAAATGACAAAAAATGACAAAATCTGGCAAAAACGCAAGGCTATAGCCTTACGGTCTTGCACAGCATGCCGTTTTTCATCATTTTTGAGCATTTTTGAGCATTTTCGAAAAATGTCGAAATTTTGAAAAAACGCAAAGGCTATAGCCTTACGGTTTTCATCGTTTTGAGGTTTTTCGAAAAATGACAAAAAATGACAAAATCTGGCAAAACGCAAGGCTATAGCCTTACGGTCTTGCACAGCATGCCGTTTTTCATCATTTTGAGCATTTTTGAGCATTTTCGAAAAATGTCGAAATTTTGAAAAACGCAAAGGCTATAGCCTTACGGTTTTTCATCGTTTTGAGGTTTTTCGAAAAATGACAAAAAATGACAAAATCTGGCAAAAACGCAAGGCTATAGCCTTACGGTCTTGCACAGCATGCCGTTTTTCATCATTTTGAGCATTTTTGAGCATTTTCGAAAAATGTCGAAATTTTGAAAAAACGCAAAGGCTATAGCCTTATGGTTTTTCATCGTTTTGAGGTTTTTCGAAAAATGACAAAAATGACAAAATCTGGCAAAAGCGCAAGGCTATAGCCTTACGGTCTTGCACAGCATGCCGTTTTCATCATTTTGAGCATTTTTGAGCATTTTCGAAAAATGTCGAAATTTTGAAAAAACGCAAAGGCTATAGCCTTACGGTTTTTCATCGTTTGAGGTTTTTCAAAAAATGACAAAAAATGACAAAATCTGGCAAAAACGCAAGGCTATAGCCTTACGGTCTTGCACAGCATGCCGTTTTTCATCATTTTGAGCATTTTTGAGCATTTTCGAAAAATGTCGAAATTTTGAAAAAACGCAAAGGCTATAGCCTTACGGTTTTTCATCGTTTTGAGGTTGTTCGAAAAATGACAAAAATGACAAAATCTGGCAAAAACGCAAGGCTATAGCCTTACGGTCTTGCACAGCATGCCGTTTTTCATCATTTTGAGCATTTTGAGCATTTTCGAAAAATGTCGAAATTTTGAAAAAACGCAAAGGCTATAGCCTTACGGTTTTTCATCGTTTTGAGGTTTTTCGAAAAATGACAAAAAAATGACAAAATCTGGCAAAAACGCAAGGCTATAGCCTTACGGTCTTGCACAGCATGCCGTTTTTCATCATTTTGAGCATTTTTGAGCATTTTCGAAAAATGTCGAAATTTTGAAAAAACGCAAAGGCTATAGCCTTACGGTTTTTCATCGTTTTGAGGTTTTTCGAAAAATGACAAAAATGACAAAATCTGGCAAAAGCGCAAGGCTATAGCCTTACGGTCTTGCACAGCATGCCGTTTTTCATCATTTTGAGCATTTTTGAGCATTTTCGAAAAATGTCGAAATTTTGAAAAAACGCAAGGCTATAGCCTTACGGTTTTTCATCGTTTTGAGTTTTTCAAAAAATGACAAAAAATGACAAAATCTGCAAAAACGCAAGGCTATAGCTTACGGTCTTGCACAGCATGCCGTTTTTCATCATTTTGAGCATTTTTGAGCATTTTCGAAAAATGTCGAAATTTTGAAAAACGCAAAGGCTATAGCTTTACGGTTTTTCATCGTTTTGAGGTTTTTCGAAAAAATGACAAAAAATGACAAAATCTGGCAAAACGCAAGGCTATAGCCTTACGGTCTTGCACAGCATGCCGTTTTTCATCATTTTGAGCATTTTTGAGCATTTTCGAAAAATGTCGAAATTTTGAAAAAACGCAAAGGCTATAGCCTTACGGTTTTTCATCGTTTTGAGGTTTTTCAAAAAATGACAAAAAATGACAAAATCTGGCAAAAACGCAAGGCTATAGCCTTACGGTCTTGCACAGCATGCCGTTTTTCATCATTTTGAGCATTTTTGAGCATTTTCGAAAAATGTCGAAATTTTGAAAAAACGCAAAGGCTATAGCCTTACGGTTTTTCATCGTTTTGAGGTTTTTCGAAAAATGACAAAAAATGACAAAATCTGGCAAAAACGCAAGGCTATAGCCTTACGGTCTTGCACAGCATGCCGTTTTTCATCATTTTGAGCATTTTTGAGCATTTTCGAAAAATGTCGAAATTTTGAAAAAACGCAAAGGCTATAGCCTTACGGTTTTTCATCGTTTTGAGGTTTTTCGAAAAATGACAAAAAATGACAAAATCTGGCAAAAGCGCAAGGCTATATGCACAGCATGCCGTTTTTCATCATTTTGAGCATTTTCGAAAAATGTCGAAATTTTGAAAAAACGCAAAGGCTATAGCCTTACGGTTTTTCATCGTTTTGAGGTTTTTCGAAAAATGACAAAAAATGACAATCTGGCAAAAACGCAAGGCTATAGCCTTACGGTCTTGCACAGCATGCCGTTTTTCATCATTTTGAGCATTTTTGAGCATTTTCGAAAAATGTCGAAAATTTGAAAAAACGCAAAGGCTATAGCCTTACGGTTTTTCATCGTTTTGAGGTTTTTCGAAAAATGACAAAAAATGACAAAATCTGGCAAAAGCGCAAGGCTATATGCACAGCATGCCGTTTTTCATCATTTTGAGCATTTTTGAGCATTTTCGAAAAATGTCGAAAATTTTGAAAAAACGCAAAGGCTATAGCCTTACGGTTTTTCATCGTTTTGAGGTTTTTCGAAAAATGACAAAAAATGACAAATCTGGCAAAAACGCAAGGCTATAGCCTTACGGTCTTGCACAGCATGCCGTTTTTCATCATTTTGAGCATTTTTGAGCATTTTCGAAAAATGTCGAAATTTTGAAAAAACGCAAAGGCTATAGCCTTACGGTTTTTCATCGTTTTGAGGTTTTTCAAAAAATGACAAAAAATGACAAAATCTGGCAAAAACGCAAGGCTATAGCCTTACGGTCTTGCACAGCATGCCGTTTTTCATCATTTTGAGCATTTTTGAGCATTTTCGAAAAATGTCGAAATTTTGAAAAAACGCAAAGGCTATAGCCTTACGGTTTTTCATCGTTTTGAGGTTTTTCAAAAATGACAAAAAATGACAAAATCTGGCAAAAACGCAAGGCTATAGCCTTACGGTCTTGCACAGCATGCCGTTTTTCATCATTTTGAGCATTTTTGAGCATTTTCGAAAAATGTCGAAATTTTGAAAAAAACGCAAAGGCTATAGCCTTACGGTTTTTCATCGTTTTGAGGTTTTCGAAAAATGACAAAAAATGACAAAATCTGGCAAAAACGCAAGGCTATAGCCTTACGGTCTTGCACAGCATGCCGTTTTTCATCATTTTGAGCATTTTTGAGCATTTTCGAAAAATGTCGAAATTTTGAAAAAAACGCAAAGGCTATAGCCTTACGGTTTTTCATCGTTTTGAGGTTTTTCGAAAAATGACAAAAAATGACAAAATCTGGCAAAAGCGCAAGGCTATAGCCTTACGGTCTTGCACAGCATGCCGTTTTTCATCATTTAAGCATTTTTGAGCATTTTCGAAAAATGTCGAAATTTTGAAAAAACGCAAAGGCTATAGCCTTACGGTTTTTCATCGTTTTGAGGTTTTTCGAAAAATGACAAAAAATGACAAAATCTGGCAAAAACGCAAGGCTATAGCCTTACGGTCTTGCACAGCATGCCGTTTTTCATCATTTTGAGCATTTTTGAGCATTTTCGAAAAATGTCGAAATTTTGAAAAACGGCAAGGCTATAGCCTTTGGGTTTTTCATCGTTTTGAGGTTTTTTGAAAAATGACAAAAAATGACAAAATCTGGCAAAAACGCAAGGCTATAGCCTTACGGTCTTGCACAGCATGCCGGTTTTCATCATTTTGAGCATTTTTGAGCATTTTCGAAAAATGTCGAAATTTTGAAAAAACGCAAAGGCTATAGCCTTACGGTTTTTCATCGTTTTGAGGTTTTTCGAAAAATGACAAAAAATGACAAAATCTGGCAAAAGCGCAAGGCTATAGCCTTACGGTCTTGCACAGCATGCCGTTTTTCATCATTTTGAGCATTTTTGAGCATTTTCGAAAAATGTCGAAATTTTGAAAAAACGCAAAGGCTATAGCCTTACGGTTTTTCATCGTTTTGAGGTTTTTCGAAAAATGACAAAAAATGACAAAATCTGGCAAAAACGCAAGGCTATAGCCTTACGGTCTTGCACAGCATGCCGTTTTTCATCATTTTGAGCATTTTTGAGCATTTTCGAAAAATGTCGAAATTTTGAAAAAACGCAAAGGCTATAGCCTTACGGTTTTTCATGGTTTTGAGGTTTTTGAAAAATGACAAAAAATGACTAAATCTGGCAAAAACGCAAGGCTATAGCCTTACGGTCTTGCACAGCATGCCGTTTTTCATCATTTTGAGCATTTTTGAGCATTTTCGAAAAATGTCGAAATTTTGAAAAAACGCAAGGCTATAGCCTTACGGTTTTTCATCGTTTTGAGGTTTTTCGAAAAAATGACAAAAAAATGACAAAATCTGGCAAAAAGCGCAAGGCTATAGCCTTACGGTCTTGCACAGCATGCCGTTTTTCATCATTTTGAGCATTTTTTGAGCATTTTCGAAAAATGTCGAAATTTTTGAAAAAAACGCAAAGGCTATAGCCTTACGGTTTTTCATCGTTTTGAGGTTTTTCGAAAAATGACAAAAAATGACAAAATCTGGCAAAAACGCAAGGCTATAGCCTTACGGTCTTGCACAGCATGCCGTTTTTCATCATTTTGAGCACTTTTGAGCATTTTCGAAAAATGTCGAAATTTCGAAAAACGGCAAGGCTATAGCCTTTGGGTTTTTCATCGTTTTGAGGTTTTTTGAAAAATGACAAAAAATGACGAAATCTGGCAAAAACGCAAGGCTATAGCCTTACGGTCTTGCACAGCATGCCGGTTTTCATCATTTTGAGCATTTTTGAGCATTTTTGAAAAATGTCGAAATTTTGAAAAAACGCAAAGGCTATAGCCTTACGGTTTTTCATCGTTTTGAGGTTTTTCGAAAAATGACAAAAAAATGACAAAATCTGGCAAAAGCGCAAGGCTATAGCCTTACGGTCTTGCACAGCATGCCGTTTTTCATCATTTTGAGCATTTTTGAGCATTTTCGAAAAATGTCGAAATTTTGAAAAAACGCAAAGGCTATAGCCTTATGGTTTTTCATCGTTTTGAGGTTTTTCGAAAAATGACAAAAAATGACAAAATCTGGCAAAAGCGCAAGGCTATAGCCTTACGGTCTTGCACAGCATGCCGTTTTTCATCATTTTGAGCATTTTTGAGCATTTTCGAAAAATGTCGAAATTTTGAAAAAACGCAAAGGCTATAGCCTTACGGTTTTTCATCGTTTTGAGGTTTTTCGAAAAATGACAAAAAATGACAAAATCTGGCAAAAGCGCAAGGCTATATGCACAGCATGCCGTTTTTCATCATTTTGAGCATTTTTGAGCATTTTCGAAAAATGTCGAAATTTTGAAAAAACGCAAAGGCTATAGCCTTACGGTTTTTCATCGTTTTGAGGTTTTTCGAAAAATGACAAAAAATGACAAAATCTGGCAAAAGCGCAAGGCTATATGCACAGCATGCCGTTTTTCATCATTTTGAGCATTTTTGAGCATTTTCGAAAAATGTCGAAATTTTGAAAAAACGCAAAGGCTATAGCCTTACGGTTTTTCATGGTTTTGAGGTTTTTCGAAAAATGACAAAAAATGACAAAATCTGGCAAAAAGCGCAAGGCTATAGCCTTACGGTCTTGCACAGCATGCCGTTTTTCATCATTTTGAGCATTTTTGAGCATTTTCGAAAAATGTCGAAATTTTGAAAAAACGCAAAGGCTATAGCCTTATGGTTTTCATCGTTTTGAGGTTTTTCAAAAAATGAAAAAAATGACAAAATCTGGCAAAAGCGCAAGGCTATAGCCTTACGGTCTTGCACAGCATGCCGTTTTTCATCATTTTGAGCATTTTTGAGCATTTTCGAAAAATGTCGAAATTTTTAAAAAAACGCAAAGGCTATAGCCTTACGGTTTTTCATCGTTTTGAGGTTTTTCGAAAAAAAAAAAAAAAATGACAAAAAATGACAATCTGGCAAAGCGCTAGGCTATCTTGCACAGCATGCCGTTTTTTTCATCATTTTGAGCATTTTTGAGCATTTTCGAAAAATGTCGAAATTTTGAAAAAAACGCAAAGGCTATAGCCTTACGTTTTTCATCGTTTTGAGGTTTTTCGAAAAATGACAAAAAATGACAAATCTGGCAAAAACGCAAAGCTATAGCCTTACGGTCTTGCACAGCATGCCGTTTTTCATCATTTTGAGCATTTTTGAGCATTTTCGAAAAATGTCGAAATTTTGAAAAAAACGCAAAGGCTATAGCCTTACGGTTTTTCATCGTTTTGAGGTTTTTTGAAAAATGACAAAAAAATGACGAAATCTGGCAAAAACGCAAGGCTATAGCCTTACGGTCTTGCACAGCATGCCGTTTTCATCATTTTGAGCATTTTTGAGCATTTTCGAAAAATGTCGAAATTTTGAAAAAACGCAAAGGCTATAGCCTTACGGTTTTCATCGTTTTGAGGTTTTTCGAAAAATGACAAAAAATGACAAAATCTGGCAAAAACGCAAGGCTATAGCCTTACGGTCTTGCACAGCATGCCGTTTTTCATCATTTTGAGCATTTTTGAGCATTTTCGAAAAATGTCGAAATTTTGAAAAAACGCAAAGGCTATAGCCTTACGGTTTTTCATGGTTTTGAGGTTTTTCGAAAAATGACAAAAAATGACAAAATCTGGCAAAACGCAAGGCTATAGCCTTACGGTCTTGCACAGCATGCCGTTTTTCATCATTTTGAGCATTTTTGAGCATTTTCGAAAAATGTCGAAATTTTGAAAAAACGCAAAGGCTATAGCCTTACGGTTTTTCATCGTTTTGAGGTTTTTCGAAAAATGACAAAAAATGACAAAATCTGGCAAAAGCGCAAGGCTATAGCCTTACGGTCTTGCACAGCATGCCGTTTTTCATCATTTTGAGCATTTTTGAGCATTTTCGAAAAATGTCGAAATTTTGAAAAAACGCAAAAGGCTATAGCCTTACGGTTTTTCATCGTTTTGAGGTTTTTCGAAAAATGACAAAAAATGACAAAATCTGGCAAAAACGCAAGGCTATAGCCTTATGGTCTTGCACAGCATGCCGGTTTTCATCATTTTGAGCATTTTTGAGCATTTTTGAAAAATGTCGAAATTTTGAAAAAACGCAAAGGCTATAGCCTTACGGTTTTTCATCGTTTTGAGGTTTTTCGAAAAAATGACAAAAAATGACAAAATCTGGCAAAAACGCAAGGCTATAGCCTTACGGTCTTACACAGCATGCCGTTTTTCATCATTTTGAGCATTTTTGAGGCATTTTCGAAAAATGTCGAAAATTTCGAAAAAACGGCACAAGGCTATAGCCTTTGGGTTTTTCATCGTTTTGAGTTTTTTGAAAAATGACAAAAAATGACAAAATTCTGGCAAAAACGCAAGCTATAGCCTTATGGTCTTGACAGCATGCGCATCCATGGTTTTCATCATTTTGAGCATTTTTGAGCATTTTCGAAAATGTCGAAATTTGAAAAAACGCAAAGGCTATAGCCTTACGGTTTTTCATCGTTTTGAGGTTTTTCGAAAAATGACAAAAAATGACAAAATCTGGCAAAAACGCAAGGCTATAGCCTTACGGTCTTGCACAGCATGCCGTTTTTTCATCATTTTGAGCATTTTTGAGCATTTCGAAAAAATGTCGAAATTTTGAAAAAACGCAAAGGCTATAGCCTTACGGTTTTTTCATCGTTTTTAGGTTTTTCGAAAAATGACAAAAAATGACAAAATCTGGCAAAAAAACGGAAAGCTATAGCCTTACGGTCTTGCACAGCATGCCGTTTTTCATCATTTTGAGCATTTTTGAGCATTTTCGAAAAATGTCGAAATTTTGAAAAAACGCAAAGGCTATAGCCTTACGGTTTTTCATCGTATTGAGGTTTTTCAAAAAAATGACAAAAAATGACAAAATCTGGCAAAAACGCAAGGCTATAGCCTTACGGTCTTGCACAGCATGCCGTTTTTCATCATTTTGAGCATTTTTGAGCATTTTCGAAAAATGTCGAAATTTTGAAAAAACGCAAAGGCTATAGCCTTAGTTTTTCATCGTTTTGAGGTTTTTCGAAAAAAAATGACAAAAATGACAAAATCTGGCAAAAACGCAAGGCTATAGCCTTACGGTCTTGCACAGCATGCCGTTTTTCATCATTTTGAGCATTTTTGAGCATTTTCGAAAAATGTCGAAATTTTGAAAAAACGCAAAGGCTATAGCCTTACGGTTTTTCATCGTTTTGAGGTTTTTCGAAAAAATGACAAAAAATGACAAAATCTGGCAAAAACGCAAGGCTATAGCCTTACGGTCTTGCACAGCATGCCGTTTTTCATCATTTTGAGCATTTTTGAGCATTTTCGAAAAATGTCGAAATTTTGAAAAAACGCAAAGGCTATAGCCTTACGGTTTTTCATCGTTTTGAGGTTTTTTTCGAAAAATGACAAAATCTGGCAAAAACGCAAGGCTATAGCCTTACGGTCTTGCACAGCATGCCGTTTTTCATCATTTTGAGCATTTTTGAGCATTTTCGAAAAATGTCGCTATTTTGAAAAAACGCAAAGGCTATAGCCTTACGGTTTTTCATCGTTTTGAGGTTTTTAAAAAAATGACAAAAAAAATGACAAAATCTGGCAAAAGCGCAAGGCTATAGCCTTACGGTCTTGCACAGCATGCCGTTTTTCATCATTTTGAGCATTTTTGAGCATTTTCGAAAAATGTCGAAATTTTGAAAAAACGCAAAGGCTATAGCCTTACCGTTTTTTCATCGTTTTGAGGTTTTTTCGAAAAAAATGACAAAAATCTGGCAAAAGTGCCAGGCTATAGCCTTACGGTCTTGCCACAGCATGCCGTTTTTCATCATTTTGAGCATTTTTGAGCATTTTCGAAAAATGTCGAAATTTTGAAAAAACGCAAAGGCTATAGCCTTACGGTTTTTTCATCGTTTTGAGGTTTTTCGAAAAAATGACAAAAAAATGACAAAATTGGCAAAAGCGCAAGGCTATAGCCTTACGGTCTTGCACAGCATGCGTTTTTCATCATTTTGAGCATTTTTGAGCATTTTCGAAAAAATGTCGAAATTTTGAAAAAACGCAAAGGCTATAGCCTACGGTTTTTCATCTGTTTTGAGGTTTTTCGAAAAATGAAAAAAATGACAAAATCTGGCAAAAACGCAAGCTATAGCTTTACGGGTCTTGCACAGCATGCCGTTTTTTCATCATTTTGAGCATTTCTGAGCATTTTCGAAAAATGTCGAAAATTTTGAAAAAACGCAAAGGCTATAGCCTTACGGTTTTCATGGTATTGAGGTTTTCAAAAAAATGACAAAAAATGACAAAATCTGGCAAAAAACGCAAGGCTATAGCCTCCGG
>CM076970.1:14922645-14975145 GCA_039105355.1 Benthosema pterotum
ACAAAATCTGGCAAAAACGCAAGGCTATAGCATTACGGTCTTGCCACAGCATGCCGTTTTTCTTCATTTTGAGCATTTTTGGCATTTTCGAAAAATGTCGAAATTTTGAAAAAAAACGAAAGGCTATAGCCTTACGGTTTTTCATCGTTTTGAGGTTTTTCGAAAAATGAACAAAAATCTGGCAAAACGCAAGGCTATAGTCTTACGGTCTTGCACAGCATGCCGTTTTTCATCATTTTGAGCATTTTTGAGCATTTTCGAAAAATGTCGAAATTTTGAAAAAACGCAAAGGCTATAGCCTTACGGTTTTTCATCGTTTTGAGGTTTTTAGAAAAATGACAAAAATGACAAAATCTGGCAAAAGCGCAAGGCTATAGCCTTACGGTCTTGCACAGCATGCCGTTTTTCATCATTTTGAGCATTTTTGAGCATTTTCGAAAAAATGTCGAAATTTTGAAAAAACGCAAAGGCTATAGCCTTACGGTTTTTCATCGTTTTGAGGTTTTTCGAAAAATGACAAAAAATGACAAAATCTGGCACAAGCGCAAGGCTATAGCCTTACGGTCTTGCACAGCATGCCGTTTTTCATCATTTTGAGCATTTTTGAGCATTTTCGAAAAATGTCGAAATTTTGAAAAAACGCAAAGGCTATAGCCTTACGGTTTTTCATCGTTTTGAGGTTTTTCGAAAAATGACAAAAAATGACAAAATCTGGCAAAAGCGCAAGACTATAGCCTTACAGTCTTGCACAGCATGCCGTTTTTCATCATTTTGAGCATTTTTGAGCATTTTCGAAAAATGTCGAAATTTTGAAAAAACGCAAAGGCTATAGCCTTACGGTTTTTCATGTTTTGAGGTTTTTTCGAAAAATGACGGAAAAATAACAAAAACTGGCAAAAACTTAAGGCTATAGCATTACGGTCTTGCACAGCATGCCGTTTTTCATCATTTTGAGCATTTTTGAGCATTTTCGAAAAATGTCGAAATTTTGAAAAAACGCAAAGGCTATAGCCTTACGGTTTTTCATCGTTTTGAGGTTTTTCGAAAAAGGACAAAATTTAACAAAATCTGGCAAAAACGCAAGGCTATAGCATTACGGTCTTGCACAGTATGCCGTTTTTCATCATTTTGAGCATTTTTGAGCATTTTCGAAAAATGTCGAAATTTTGAAAAAACGCAAAGGCTATAGCCTTACGGTTTTTCATCGTTTTGAGGTTTTTCGAAAAATGACAAAATCTGGCAAAAACGCAAGGTTATAGTCTTACGGTCTTGCACAGCATGCCGTTTTTCATCATTTTGAGCATTTTTGAGCATTTTCGAAAAATGTCGAAATTTTGAAAAAACGCAAAGGCTATAGCCTTACGGTTTTTCATCGTTTTGAGGTTTTTCGAAAAATGACAAAAAATGACAAAATCTGGCAAAAGCGCAAGGCTATAGCCTTACGGTCTTGCACAGCATGCCGTTTTTCATCTTTTTAGCATTTTTGAGCATTTTCGAAAAATGTCGAAATTTTGAAAAAACGCAAAGGCTATAGCCTTACGGTTTTTCATCGTTTTGAGGTTTTTCGAAAAATGACAAAAAATGACAAATCTGGCAAAAACGCAAGGCTATAGCCTTACGGTCTGGCACAGCATGCCGTTTTTCATCATTTTGAGCATTTTTGAGCATTTTCGAAAAATGTCGAAATTTTGAAAAAAACGCAAAGGCTATAGCCTTACGGTTTTTCATCGTTTTGAGGTTTTTCGAAAAATGACAAAAAATGACAAAATCTGGCAAAAGCGCAAGGCTATAGCTTACGGTCTTGCACAGCATGCCGTTTTTCATCATTTTGAGCATTTTTGAGCATTTTCGAAAAATGTCGAAATTTTGAAAAAACGCAAAGGCTATAGCCTTACGGTTTTTCATCGTTTTGAGGTTTTTCAAAAAAATGAAAAAAATGACAAAATCTGGCAAAAGCGCAAGGCTATAGCCTTACGGTCTTGCACAGCATGCCGTTTTTCATCATTTTGAGCATTTTTGAGCATTTTCGAAAAATGTCGAAATTTTGAAAAAACGCAAAGGCTATAGCCTTACGGTTTTTCATCGTTTTGAGGTTTTTCGAAAAATGACAAAAAATAACAAAATCTGGCAAAACGCAAGGCTATAGCATTACGGTCTTGCACAGCATGCCGTTTTTCATCATTTTGAGCATTTTTGAGCATTTTCGAAAAATGTCGAAATTTTGAAAAAACGCAAAGGCTATAGCCTTACGGTTTTTCATCGTTTTGAGGTTTTTCGAAAAAAATGACAAAAAATGACAAAATCTGGCAAAAGCGCAAGGCTATAGCCTTACGGTCTTGCACAGCATGCCGTTTTTCATCATTTTGAGCATTTTTGAGCATTTTCGAAAAATGTCGAAATTTTGAAAAAAACGCAAAGCTATAGCCTTATGGTTTTTCATCGTTTTGAGGTTTTTTCGAAAAAAATGAAAAAATGACAAAATCTGGCAAAAGCGCAAGGCTATAGCCTTACGGTCTTGCACAGCATGCCGTTTTTCATCATTTTGAGCATTTTTGAGCATTTTCGAAAAATGTCGAAATTTTGAAAAAAACGCAAAGGCTATAGCCTTACGGTTTTTCATCGTTTTGAGGTTTTTCGAAAAATGACAAAAAATGACAAAAATCTGGCAAAAGCGCAAGGCTATAGCCTTACGGTCTTGCACAGCATGCCGTTTTTCATCATTTTGAGCATTTTTGAGCATTTTCGAAAAATGTCGAAATTTTGAAAAAACGCAAAGGCTAGCCTTACGGTTTTTCATCGTTTTGAGGTTTTTCGAAAAATGACAAAAAATGACAAAATCTGGCAAAAGCGCAAGGCTATAGCCTTACGGTTCTTGCACAGCATGCCGTTTTTCATCATTTTGAGCATTTTTGAGCATTTTCGAAAAATGTCGAAATTTTGAAAAAACGCAAAGGCTATAGCCTTACGGTTTTTCATCGTTTTGAGGTTTTTCGAAAAATGACAAAAATAACAAAATCTGGCAAAAACGCAAGGCTATAGCATTACGGTCTTGCACAGCATGCCGTTTTTCATCATTTTGAGCATTTTTGAGCATTTTCGAAAAATGTCGAAATTTTGAAAAAACGCAAAGGCTATAGCCTTACGGTTTTTCATCGTTTTGAGGTTTTTCGAAAAATGACAAAATCTGGCAAAAACGCAAGGCTATAGCCTTACGGTCTTGCACAGCATGCCGTTTTTCATCATTTTGAGCATTTTTGAGCATTTTCGAAAAATGTCGAAATTTTGAAAAAACGCAAAGGCTATAGCCTTACGGTTTTTCATCGTTTTGAGGTTTTTCAAAAAATGACAAAAATGACAAAATCTGGCAAAAGCGCAAGGCTATAGCCTTACGGTCTTGCACAGCATGCCGTTTTTCATCATTTTGAGCATTTTTGAGCATTTTCGAAAAATGTCGAAATTTTGAAAAAACCAAAGGCTATAGCCTTACGGTTTTTCATCGTTTTGAGGTTTTTCGAAAAATGACAAAAAATGACAAATCTGGCAAAACGCAAGGCTATAGCATTACGGTCTTGCACAGCATGCCGTTTTTCATCATTTTGAGCATTTTTGAGCATTTTCGAAAAATGTCGAAATTTTGAAAAAACGCAAAGGCTATAGCCTTACGGTTTTTCATCGTTTTGAGGTTTTTCGAAAAATGACAAAAAATGACAAAATCTGGCAAAAACGCAAGGCTATAGCATTACGGTCTTGCACAGCATGGCGTTTTTCATCATTTTGAGCATTTTTGAGCATTTTCGAAAAATGTCGAAATTTTGAAAAAACGCAAAGGCTATAGCCTTACGGTTTTTCATCGTTTTGAGGTTTTTCGAAAAATGACAAAAAATGACAAAATCTGGCCAAAAGCGCAAGGCTATAGCCTTACGGTCTTGCACAGCATGCCGTTTTTCATCATTTTGAGCATTTTTGAGCATTTTCGAAAAATGTCGAAATTTTGAAAAACGCAAAGGCTATAGCCTTACGGTTTTTCATCGTTTTGAGGTTTTTCGAAAAATGACAAAAAATGACAAAATCTGGCAAAAGCGCAAGGCTATAGCCTTACGGTCTTGCACAGCATGCCGTTTTTCATCATTTTGAGCATTTTTGAGCATTTTCGAAAAATGTCGAAATTTTGAAAAAACGCAAAGGCTATAGCCTTACGGTTTTTCATCGTTTTGAGGTTTTTCGAAAAATGACGAAAAATGACAAAATCTGGCAAAAACGCAAGGCTATAGCCTTACGGTCTTGCACAGCATGCCGTTTTTCATCATTTTGAGCATTTTTGAGCATTTTCGAAAAATGTCGAAATTTTGAAAAAACGCAAGGCTATAGCCTTACGGTTTTTCATCGTTTTGAGGTTTTTCGAAAAATGACAAAAAATGACAAAATCTGGCAAAAGCGCAAGGCTATAGCCTTACGGTCTTGCACAGCATGCCGTTTTTCATCATTTTGAGCTTTTTGAGCATTTTCGAAAAAATGTCGAAATTTTGAAAAAACGCAAAGGCTATAGCCTTACGGTTTTTCATCGTTTTGAGGTTTTTCGAAAAATGACAAAAAATGACAAAATCTGGCAAAAACGCAAGGCTATAGCCTTACGGTCTTGCACAGCATGCCGTTTTTCATCATTTTGAGCATTTTTGAGCATTTTCGAAAAATGTCGAAATTTTGAAAAAACGCAAAGGCTATAGCCTTACGGTTTTTCATCGTTTTGAGGTTTTTCGAAAAATGACAAAAAATAACAAATCTGGCAAAAACGCAAGGCTATAGCATTACGGTCTTGCACAGCATGCCGTTTTTCATCATTTTGAGCATTTTTGAGCATTTTCGAAAAATGTCGAAATTTTGAAAAAACGCAAAGGCTATAGCCTTACGGTTTTTCATCGTTTTGAGGTTTTTCGAAAAATGACAAAAAATGACAAAATCTGGCAAAAGGCAAGGCTATAGCCTTACGGTCTTGCACAGCATGCCGTTTTTCATCATTTTGAGCATTTTTGAGCATTTTCGAAA
Organism: Benthosema pterotum; assembly: GCA_039105355.1. NCBI lineage: Eukaryota > Metazoa > Chordata > Actinopteri > Myctophiformes > Myctophidae > Benthosema > Benthosema pterotum. Next base: position 14,927,689 of record CM076970.1, read on the forward strand.
AATGTCGAAATTTTGAAAAACGCAAAGGCTATAGCCTTACGGTTTTTCATCGTTTTGAGGTTTTTCGAAAAATGACAAAAAATGACAATCTGGCAAAAGCGCAAGGCTATAGCCTTACGGTCTTGCACAGCATGCCGTTTTTCATCATTTTGAGCATTTTTGAGCATTTTCGAAAAATGTCGAAATTTTGAAAAAACGCAAAGGCTATAGCCTTACGGTTTTTCATCGTTTTGAGGTTTTTCGAAAAATGACAAAAAATGAACAAATCTGGCAAAAGCGCAAGGCTATAGCCTTACGGTCTTGCACAGCATGCCGTTTTTCATCATTTTGAGCATTTTTGAGCATTTTCGAAAAATGTCGAAATTTTGAAAAAACGCAAAGGCTATAGCCTTACGGTTTTTCATCGTTTTGAGGTTTTCGAAAAATGACAAAAAATGACAAAATCTGGCAAAAGCGCAAGGCTATAGCCTTACGGTCTTGCACAGCATGCCGTTTTTCATCATTTTGAGCATTTTTGAGCATTTTCGAAAAATGTCGAAATTTTGAAAAAACGCAAAGGCTATAGCCTTACGGTTTTTTCATTTTTTGAGGTTTTTCGAAAAATGACAAAAAATGACAAAATCTGGCAAAAGCGCAAGGCTATAGCCTTACGGTCTTGCACAGCATGCCGTTTTTCATCATTTTGAGCATTTTCGAAAAATGTCGAAATTTTGAAAAAACGCAAAGGCTATAGCCTTACGGTTTTTCATCGTTTTGAGGTTTTTCGAAAAATGACAAAAATAACAAAATCTGGCAAAAACGCAAGGCTATAGCATTACGGTCTTGCACAGCATGCCGTTTTTCATCATTTTGAGCATTTTTGAGCATTTTCGAAAAATGTCGAAATTTTGAAAAAACGCAAAGGCTATAGCCTTACGGTTTTTTCATCGTTTTGAGGTTTTTCGAAAAAAAAAAAAAAATAACAAAATCTGGCAAAAACGCAAGGCTATAGCATTACGGTCTTGCACAGCATGCCGTTTTTCATCATTTTGAGCATTTTTGAGCATTTTCGAAAAATGTCGAAATTTTGAAAAAACGCAAAGGCTATAGCCTTACGGTTTTTCATCGTTTTGAGGTTTTTCGAAAAATGACAAAAAATGACAAAATCTGGCAAAAGCGCAAGGCTATAGCCTTACGGTCTTGCACAGCATGCCGTTTTTCATCATTTTGAGCATTTTTGAGCATTTTCGAAAAATGTCGAAATTTTGAAAAAACGCGAAAGGCTATAGCCTTACGGTTTTTCATCGTTTTGAGGTTTTTCGAAAAATGACAAAAAATGACAAAATCTGGCAAAAACGCAAAGGCTATAGCCTTACGGTCTTGCACAGCATGCCGTTTTTCATCATTTTGAGCATTTTTGAGCATTTTCGAAAAATGTCGAAATTTTGAAAAAACGCAAAGGCTATAGCCTTACAGTTTTTCATCGTTTTGAGGTTTTTCGAAAAATGACAAAATCTGGCAAAAAACGCAAGGCTATAGTCTTACGGTCTTGCACAGCATGCCGTTTTTCATCATTTTGAGCATTTTTGAGCATTTTCGAAAAATGTCGAAATTTTGAAAAACGCAAAGGCTATAGCCTTACGGTTTTTCATCGTTTTGAGGTTTTTCGAAAAATGACAAAAAATGACAAAATCTGGCAAAAGCGCAAGGCTATAGCCTTACGGTCTTGCACAGCATGCCGTTTTTCATCATTTTGAGCATTTTTGAGCATTTTCGAAAAATGTCGAAATTTTGGAAAAACGCAAAGGCTATAGCCTTACGGTTTTTCATCGTTTTGAGGTTTTTCGAAAAATGACAAAATCTGGCAAAAACGCAAGGCTATAGCCTTACGGTCTTGCACAGCATGCCGTTTTTCATCATTTTGAGCATTTTTGAGCATTTTCGAAAAATGTCGAAATTTTGAAAAAACGCAAAGGCTATAGCCTTACGGTTTTTCATCGTTTTGAGGTTTTTCGAAAAATGACAAAAAATGACAAAATCTGGCAAAAACGCAAGGCTATAGCCTTACGGTCTTGCACAGCATGCCGTTTTTCATCATTTTGAGCATTTTTGAGCATTTTCGAAAAATGTCGAAATTTTGAAAAAACGCAAAGGCTATAGCCTTACGGTTTTTCATCGTTTTGAGGTTTTTCGAAAAATGACAAAAAATGACAAAATCTGGCAAAAGCGCAAGCTATAGCCTTACGGTCTTGCAGAGCATGCCGTTTTTCATCATTTTGAGCATTTTTGAGCATTTTCGAAAAATGTCGAAATTTTGAAAAAACGCAAAGGCTATAGCCTTACGGTTTTTCATCGTTTTGAGGTTTTTCGAAAAATGACAAAATGACAAAATCTGGCAAAAGCGCAAGGCTATAGCCTTACGGTCTTGCACAGCATGCCGTTTTTCATCATTTTGAGCATTTTTGAGCATTTTCGAAAAATGTCGAAATTTTGAAAAAACGCAAAGGCTATAGCCTTACGGTTTTTCATCGTTTTGAGGTTTTTCGAAAAATGGACAAAATCTGGCAAAAACGCAAGGCTATAGCCTTACGGTCTTGCACAGCATGCCGTTTTTCATCATTTTGAGCATTTTTGAGCATTTTCGAAAAATGTCGAAATTTTGAAAAAACGCAAAGGCTATAGCCTTACGGTTTTTCATCGTTTTGAGGTTTTTCAAAAAATGACAAAAAATGACAAAATCTGGCAAAAGCGCAAGGCTATAGCCTTACGGTCTTGCACAGCATGCCGTTTTTCATCATTTTGAGCATTTTTGAGCATTTTCGAAAAATGTCGAAATTTTGAAAAAACGCAAAGGCTATAGCCTTACGGTTTTTCATCGTTTTGAGGTTTTTCAAAAAAATGACAAAATCTGGCAAAAACGCAAGGCTATAGCCTTACGGTCTTGCACAGCATGCCGTTTTTCATCATTTTGAGCATTTTTGAGCATTTTCGAAAAATGTCGAAATTTTGAAAAAACGCAAAGGCTATAGCCTTACGGTTTTTCATCGTTTTGAGGTTTTTCGAAAAATGACAAAATTGACAAAATCTGGCAAAAGCGCAAGGCTATAGCCTTACGGTCTTGCACAGCATGCCGTTTTTCATCATTTTGAGCATTTTTGAGCATTTTCGAAAAATGTCGAAATTTTGAAAAAACGCAAAGGCTATAGCCTTACGGTTTTTCATCGTTTTGAGGTTTTTCGAAAAATGACAAAATCTGGCAAAAACGCAAGGCTATAGCCTTACGGTCTTGCACAGCATGCGTTTTTCATCATTTTGAGCATTTTTGAGCATTTTCGAAAAATGTCGAAATTTTGAAAAAACGCAAAGGCTATAGCCTTACGGTTTTTCATCGTTTTGAGGTTTTTCGAAAAATGACAAAAAATGACAAAATCTGGCAAAAGCGCAAGGCTATAGCCTTACGGTCTTGCACAGCATGCCGTTTTCATCATTTTGAGCATTTTTGAGCATTTTTCGAAAAATGTCGAAATTTTGAAAAAAACGCAAAGGCTATAGCCTTACGGTTTTTCATCGTTTTGAGGTTTTTCAAAAAATGACAAAAAATGACAAAATCTGGCAAAAACGCAAGGCTATAGCCTTACGGTCTTGCACAGCATGCCGTTTTTCATCATTTTGAGCATTTTTGAGCATTTTCGAAAAATGTCGAAATTTTGAAAAAACGCAAAGGCTATAGCCTTACGGTTTTTCATCGTTTTGAGGTTTTTCGAAAAAATGACAAAATCTGGCAAAAACGCAAGGCTATAGTTTACGGTCTTGCACAGCATGCCGTTTTTCATCATTTTGAGCATTTTTGAGCATTTTCGAAAAATGTCGAAATTTTGAAAAAACGCAAAGGCTATAGCCTTACGGTTTTTCATCGTTTTGAGGTTTTTCGAAAAATGACAAAATATGACAAAATGGCAAAAAGAGCAAGGCTATAGCCTTACGGTCTTGCACAGCATGCCGTTTTTCATCATTTTGAGCATTTTTGAGCATTTTCGAAAAATGTCGAAATTTTGAAAAAACGCAAAGGCTATAGCCTTACGGTTTTTCATCGTTTTGAGGTTTTTCGAAAAATGACAAAAAATAACAAAATCTGGCAAAAACGCAAGGCTATAGCATTACGGTCTTGCACAGCATGCCGTTTTTCATCATTTTGAGCATTTTTGAGCATTTTCGAAAAATGTCGAAATTTTGAAAAAAACGCAAAGGCTATAGCCTTACGGTTTTTCATCGTTTTGAGGTTTTTCGAAAAATGACAAAATCTGGCAAAAAACGCAAGCTATAGTCTTACGGTCTTGCACAGCATGCCGTTTTTCATCATTTTGAGCATTTTTGAGCATTTTCGAAAAATGTCGAAATTTTGAAAAAACGCAAAGGCTATAGCCTTACGGTTTTTCATCGTTTTGAGGTTTTTTCAAAAAATGACAAAAAATGACAAAATCTGGCAAAAACGCAAGGCTATAGCCTTACGGTCTTGCACAGCATGCCGTTTTTCATCATTTTGAGCATTTTTGAGCATTTTCGAAAAATGTCGAAATTTTGAAAAAAACGCAAAGGCTATAGCCTTACGGTTTTTCATCGTTTTGAGGTTTTTCGAAAAATGACAAAATATGACAAAATCTGGCAAAAAGCGCAGGCTATAGCCTTACGGTCTTGCACAGCATGCCGTTTTTCATCATTTTGAGCATTTTTGAGCATTTTCGAAAAATGTCGAAATTTTGAAAAAACGCAAAGGCTATAGCCTTACGGTTTTTCATCGTTTTGAGGTTTTTCGAAAAAATGACAAAATCTGGCAAAAACGCAAGGCTATAGCCTTACGGTCTTGCACAGCATGCCGTTTTTCATCATTTTGAGCATTTTTGAGCATTTTCGAAAAATGTTGAAATTTTGGAAAATGCAAAGGCTATAGCCTTACGGTTTTTCATCGTTTTGAGGTTTTTCGAAAAATGACAAAAAATGACAAAATCTGGCAAAAGCGCAAGGCTATAGCCTTACGGTCTTGCACAGCATGCCGTTTTTCATCATTTTGAGCATTTTTGAGCATTTTCGAAAAATGTCGAAATTTTGAAAAAACGCAAAGGCTATAGCCTTACGGTTTTTCATCGTTTTGAGGTTTTTCGAAAAATGACAAAAATGACAAAATCTGCAAAAGCGCAAGGCTATAGCCTTACGGTCTTGCACAGCATGCCGTTTTTCATCATTTTGAGCATTTTTGAGCATTTTCGAAAAATGTCGAAATTTTGAAAAAACGCAAAGGCTATAGCCTTACGGTTTTTCATCGTTTTGAGGTTTTTCGAAAAATGACAAAATCTGGCAACAAAAACGCAAGGCTATAGCCTTACGGTCTTGCACAGCATGCCGTTTTTCATCATTTTGAGCATTTTTTGAGCATTTTCGAAAAATGTCGAAATTTTGAAAAAACGCAAAGGCTATAGCCTTACGGTTTTCATCGTTTTGAGGTTTTTCGAAAAATGACAAAATATGGCAAAAACGCAAGGCTATAGTCTTACGGTCTTGCACAGCATGCCGTTTTTCATCATTTTGAGCATTTTTGAGCATTTTCGAAAAATGTCGAAATTTTGAAAAAACGCAAAGGCTATAGCCTTACGGTTTTTCATCGTTTTGAGGTTTTTCGAAAAAATGACAAAAAATGACAAAATCTGGCAAAAAGCAAGGCTATAGCCTTACGGTCTTGCACAGCATGCCGTTTTTCATCATTTTGAGCATTTTTGAGCATTTTCGAAAAATGTCGAAATTTTGAAAAAACGCAAAGGCTATAGCCTTACGGTTTTTCATCGTTTTGAGGTTTTTCGAAAAATGACAAAAAATGACAAAATCTGGCAAAAGCGCAAGGCTATAGCCTTACGGTCTTGCACAGCATGCCGTTTTTCATCATTTTGAGCATTTTTGAGCATTTTCGAAAAATGTCGAAATTTTGAAAAAACGCAAAGGCTATAGCCTTACAGTTTTTCATCGTTTTGAGGTTTTTCGAAAAATGACAAAATCTGGCAAAAACGCAAGGCTATAGCCTTACGGTCTTGCACAGCATGCCGTTTTTCATCATTTTGAGCATTTTTGAGCATTTTCGAAAAATGTCGAAATTTTGAAAAAACGCAAAGGCTATAGCCTTACGGTTTTTCATCGTTTTGTGGTTTTTCGAAAAATGACAAAAAATGACAAAATCTGGCAAAAACGCAAGGCTATAGCCTTACGGTCTTGCACAGCATGCCGTTTTTCATCATTTTGAGCATTTTTGAGCATTTTCGAAAAATGTCGAAATTTTGAAAAAACGCAAAGGCTATAGCCTTACGGTTTTTCATCGTTTTGAGGTTTTTCGAAAAATGACAAAAAATGACAAAATCTGGCAAAAGCGCAAGGCTATAGCCTTACGGTCTTGCACAGCATGCCGTTTTTCATCATTTTGAGCATTTTTGAGCATTTTCGAAAAATGTCGAAATTTTGAAAAAACGCAAAGGCTATAGCCTTACGGTTTTTCATCGTTTTGAGGTTTTTCGAAAAATGACAAAATCTGGCAAAAACGCAAGGCTATAGCTTACGGTCTTGCACAGCATGCCGTTTTTCATCATTTTGAGCATTTTTGAGCATTTTCGAAAAATGTCGAAATTTTGAAAAAACGCAAAGGCTATAGCCTTACGGTTTTTCATCGTTTTGAGGTTTTCGAAAAATGACAAAAAATGACAAAATCTGGCAAAAACGCAAGGCTATAGCCTTACGGTCTTGCACAGCATGCCGTTTTTCATCATTTTGAGCATTTTTGAGCATTTTCGAAAAATGTCGAAATTTTGAAAAAACGCAAAGGCTATAGCCTTACGGTTTTTCATCGTTTTGAGGTTTTTTCGAAAAATGACAAAATCTGGCAAAAACGCAAGGCTATAGCCTTACGGTCTTGCACAGCATGCCGTTTTTCATCATTTTGAGCATTTTTGAGCATTTTCGAAAAATGTCGAAATTTTGAAAAAACGCAAAGGCTATAGCCTTACGGTTTTTCATCGTTGAGGTTTTTCGAAAAATGACAAAAAATGACAAAATCTGGCAAAAAGCGCAAGGCTATAGCCTTACGGTCTTGCACAGCATGCCGTTTTTCATCATTTTGAGCATTTTTGAGCATTTTCGAAAAATGTCGAAATTTTGAAAAAACGCAAAGGCTATAGCCTTACGGTTTTTCATCGTTTTGAGGTTTTTCGAAAAATGACAAAAAATGACAAAATCTGGCAAAACGCAAGGCTATAGCCTTACGGTCTTGCACAGCATGCCGTTTTTCATCATTTTGAGCATTTTTGAGCATTTTCGAAAAATGTCGAAATTTTGAAAAAACGCAAAGGCTATAGCCTTACGGTTTTTCATCGTTTTGAGGTTTTTCAAAAAAAATGACAAAATCTGGCAAAAACGCAAGGCTATAGCCTTACGGTCTTGCACAGCATGCCGTTTTTCATCATTTTGAGCATTTTTGAGCATTTTCGAAAAATGTCGAAATTTTGAAAAAACGCAAAGGCTATAGCCTTACGGTTTTTCATCGTTTTGAGGTTTTTCGAAAAATGACAAAAAATGACAAAATCTGGCAAAAGCGCAAGGCTATAGCCTTACGGTCTTGCACAGCATGCCGTTTTTCATCATTTTGAGCATTTTTGAGCATTTTCGAAAAATGTCGAAATTTTGAAAAAACGCAAAGGCTATAGCCTTACGGTTTTTCATCGTTTTGAGGTTTTTCAAAAAATGACAAAAAATGACAAAATCTGGCAAAAACGCAAGGCTATAGCCTTACGGTCTTGCACAGCATGCCGTTTTTCATCATTTTGAGCATTTTTGAGCATTTTCGAAAAATGTCGAAATTTTGAAAAAACGCAAAGGCTATAGCCTTACGGTTTTTCATCGTTTTGAGGTTTTTCGAAAAATGACAAAAAATAACAAAATCTGGCAAAAACGCAAGGCTATAGCATTACGGTCTTGCACAGCATGCCGTTTTTCATCATTTTGAGCATTTTTGAGCATTTTCGAAAAATGTCGAAATTTTGAAAAAACGCAAAGGCTATAGCCTTACGGTTTTTCATCGTTTTGAGGTTTTTCGAAAAATGACAAAATCTGGCAAAAACGCAAGGCTATAGTCTTACGGTCTTGCACAGCATGCCGTTTTTCATCATTTTGAGCATTTTTGAGCATTTTCGAAAAATGTCGAAATTTTGAAAAAACGCAAAGGCTATAGCCTTACGGTTTTTCATCGTTTTGAGGTTTTTCGAAAAATGACAAAAAATGACAAAATCTGGCAAAAACGCAAGGCTATAGCCTTACGGTCTTGCACAGCATGCCGTTTTTCATCATTTTGAGCATTTTTGAGCATTTTCGAAAAATGTCGAAATTTTGAAAAAACGCAAAGGCTATAGCCTTACGGTTTTTCATCGTTTTGAGGTTTTTCGAAAAATGACAAAAAATGACAAAATCTGGCAAAAGCGCAAGGCTATAGCCTTACGGTCTTGCACAGCATGCCGTTTTTCATCATTTTGAGCATTTTTGAGCATTTTCGAAAAATGTCGAAATTTTGAAAAAACGCAAAGGCTATAGCCTTACGGTTTTTCATCGTTTTGAGGTTTTTCGAAAAATGCCAAAAACAAATCTGGCAAAAACGCAAGGCTATAGCCTTACGGTCTTGCACAGCATGCCGTTTTTCATCATTTTGAGCATTTTTGAGCATTTTCGAAAAATGTCGAAATTTTGAAAAAACGCAAAGGCTATAGCCTTACGGTTTTTCATCGTTTTGAGGTTTTTCGAAAAATGACAAAAAATGACAAAATCTGGCAAAAGCGCAAGGCTATAGCCTTACGGTCTTGCACAGCATGCCGTTTTTCATCATTTTGAGCATTTTTGAGCATTTTCGAAAAATGTCGAAATTTTGAAAAAACGCAAAGGCTATAGCCTTACGGTTTTTCATCGTTTTGAGGTTTTTCAAAAAATGACAAAATCTGGCAAAACGCAAGGCTATAGCCTTACGGTCTTGCACAGCATGCCGTTTTTCATCATTTTGAGCATTTTTGAGCATTTTCGAAAAATGTCGAAATTTTGAAAAAACGCAAAGGCTATAGCCTTACGGTTTTTCATCGTTTTGAGGTTTTTCGAAAAATGACAAAAATATGACAAAATCTGGCAAAAGCGCAAGGCTATAGCCTTACGGTCTTGCACAGCATGCCGTTTTTCATCATTTTGAGCATTTTTGAGCATTTTCGAAAAATGTCGAAATTTTGAAAAAACGCAAAGGCTATAGCCTTACGGTTTTTCGAAAAATGACAAAATCTGGCAAAAGCGCAAGGCTATAGTCTTACGGTCTTGCACAGCATGCCGTTTTTCATCATTTTGAGCATTTTTGAGCATTTTCGAAAAATGTTGAAATTTTGAAAAAACGCAAAGGCTATAGCCTTACGGTTTTTCATCGTTTTGAGGTTTTTCGAAAAATGACAAAAAATGACAAAATCTGGCAAAAGCGCAAGGCTATAGCCTTACGGTCTTGCACAGCATGCCGTTTTTCATCATTTTGAGCATTTTTGAGCATTTTCGAAAAATGTCGAAATTTTGAAAAAACGCAAAGGCTATAGCCTTACGTTTTTCATCGTTTTGAGGTTTTTCGAAAAATGACAAAATCTGGCAAAAAGCGCAAGGCTATAGCCTTACGGTCTTGCACAGCATGCCGTTTTTCATCATTTTGAGCATTTTTGAGCATTTTCGAAAAATGTCGAAATTTTGAAAAAACGCAAAGGCTATAGCCTTACGGTTTTTCATCGTTTTGAGGTTTTTCGAAAAATGACAAAAAATGACAAAATCTGGCAAAAGCGCAAGGCTATAGCCTTACGGTCTTGCACAGCATGCCGTTTTTCATCATTTTGAGCATTTTTGAGCATTTTCGAAAAATGTCGAAATTTTGAAAAAACGCAAAGGCTATAGCCTTACGGTTTTTCATCGTTTTGAGGTTTTTCAAAAAAATAACAAAATCTGGCAAAAACGCAAGGCTATAGCATTACGGTCTTGCACAGCATGCCGTTTTTCATCATTTTGAGCATTTTTGAGCATTTTCGAAAAATGTCGAAATTTTGAAAAAACGCAAAGGCTATAGCCTTACGGTTTTTCATCGTTTTGAGGTTTTTCAAAAAATGACAAAAAATGACAAAATCTGGCAAAAGCGCAAGGCTATAGCCTTACGGTCTTGCACAGCATGCCGTTTTTCATCATTTTGAGCATTTTTGAGCATTTTCGAAAAATGTCGAAATTTTGAAAAAACGCAAAGGCTATAGCCTTACGGTTTTTCATCGTTTTGAGGTTTTTCAAAAAATGACAAAAAATGACAAAATCTGGCAAAAACGCAAGGCTATAGCCTTACGGTCTTGCACAGCATGCCGTTTTTCATCATTTTGAGCATTTTTGAGCATTTTCGAAAAATGTCGAAATTTTGAAAAAACGCAAAGGCTATAGCCTTACGGTTTTTCATCGTTTTGAGGTTTTTCGAAAAATGACAAAATCTGGCAAAAACGCAAAGCTATAGCCTTACGGTCTTGCACAGCATGCCGTTTTTCATCATTTTGAGCATTTTTGAGCATTTTCGAAAAATGTCGAAATTTTGAAAAAACGCAAAGGCTATAGCCTTACGGTTTTTCATCGTTTTGAGGTTTTTCAAAAAATGACAAAAAATGACAAAATCTGGCAAAAGCGCAGGCTATAGCCTTACGGTCTTGCACAGCATGCCGTTTTTCATCATTTTGAGCATTTTTGAGCATTTTCGAAAAATGTCGAAATTTTGAAAAAACGCAAAGGCTATAGCCTTACGGTTTTTCATCGTTTTGAGGTTTTTCGAAAAATGACAAAAAATGACAAAATCTGGCAAAAGCGCAAGGCTATAGCCTTACGGTCTTGCACAGCATGCCGTTTTTCATCATTTTGAGCATTTTTGAGCATTTTCGAAAAATGTCGAAATTTTGAAAAAACGCAAAGGCTATAGCCTTACAGTTTTTCATCGTTTTGAGGTTTTTCGAAAAATGACAAAATCTGGCAAAAACGCAAGGCTATAGTCTTACGGTCTTGCACAGCATGCCGTTTTTCATCATTTTGAGCATTTTTGAGCATTTTCGAAAAATGTCGAAATTTTGAAAAAACGCAAAGGCTATAGCCTTACGGTTTTTCATCGTTTTGAGGTTTTTCGAAAAAATGACAAAAAATGACAAAATCTGGCAAAAGCGCAAGGCTATAGCCTTACGGTCTTGCACAGCATGCCGTTTTTCATCATTTTGAGCATTTTTGAGCATTTTCGAAAAATGTCGAAATTTTGAAAAAACGCAAAGGCTATAGCCTTACGGTTTTTCATCGTTTGAGGTTTTTCGAAAAATACAAAAAATACAAAATCTGGCAAAAAGCGCAAGGCTTAGCCTTACGGTCTTGCACAGCATGCCGTTTTTCATCATTTTGAGCATTTTTGAGCATTTTCGAAAAATGTCGAAATTTTGAAAAAACGCAAAGGCTATAGCCTTACGGTTTTTCATCGTTTTGAGGTTTTTCGAAAAATGACAAAAAATGACAAAATCTGGCAAAAGCGCAAGGCTATAGCCTTACGGTCTTGCACAGCATGCCGTTTTTCATCATTTTGAGCATTTTTGAGCATTTTCGAAAAATGTCGAAATTTTGAAAAAACGCAAAGGCTATAGCCTTACGGTTTTTCATCGTTTTGAGGTTTTTCGAAAAATGACAAAATCTGGCCAAAAACGCAAAGCTATAGTCTTACGGTCTTGCACAGCATGCCGTTTTTCATCATTTTGAGCATTTTTGAGCATTTTCGAAAAATGTCGAAATTTTGAAAAAACGCAAAGGCTATAGCCTTACGGTTTTTCATCGTTTTGAGGTTTTTCAAAAAATGACAAAAAATGACAAAATCTGGCAAAAGCGCAAGGCTATAGCCTTACGGTCTTGCACAGCATGCCGTTTTTCATCATTTTGAGCATTTTTGAGCATTTTCGAAAAATGTCGAAATTTTGAAAAAACGCAAAGGCTATAGCCTTACGGTTTTTCATCGTTTTGAGGTTTTTCGAAAAATGACAAAAAATGACAAAATCTGGCAAAAGCGCAAGGCTATAGCCTTACGGTCTTGCACAGCATGCCGTTTTTCATCATTTTGAGCATTTTTGAGCATTTTCGAAAAATGTCGAAATTTTGAAAAAACGCAAAGGCTATAGCCTTACAGTTTTTCATCGTTTTGAGGTTTTTCGAAAAATGACAAAATCTGGCAAAAACGCAAGGCTATAGTCTTACGGTCTTGCACAGCATGCCGTTTTTCATCATTTTGAGCATTTTTGAGCATTTTCGAAAAATGTCGAAATTTTGAAAAAACGCAAAGGCTATAGCCTTACGGTTTTTCATCGTTTTGAGGTTTTTCGAAAAATGACAAAAATGACAAAATCTGGCAAAAGCGCAAGGCTATAGCCTTACGGTCTTGCACAGCATGCTGTTTTTCATCATTTTGAGCATTTTTGGGCATTTTCGAAAAATGTCGAAATTTTGAAAAAACGCAAAGGCTATAGCCTTACGGTTTTTCATCGTTTTGAGGTTTTTCGAAAAATGACAAAATCTGGCAAAAACGCAAGGCTATAGTCTTACGGTCTTGCACAGCATGCCGTTTTTCATCATTTTGAGCATTTTTGAGCATTTTCGAAAAATGTTGAAATTTTGAAAAAACGCAAAGGCTATAGCCTTACGGTTTTTCATCGTTTTGAGGTTTTTCGAAAAATGACAAAAAATGACAAAATCTGGCAAAAGCGCAAGGCTATAACCTTACGGTCTTTCACAGCATGCCGTTTTTCATCATTTTGAGCATTTTTGAGTATTTTCGAAAAATGTCGAAATTTTGAAAAAAAACGCAAAAGCCTTACGGTTTTTCATCGTTTTGAGGCTATAGCCTTACGGTTTTTCATGAAAAATGACAAAAAAATCATTTTGATGATTTTTGAAAAATGACAAAAAATGATAAAACCTGGAAAAAACGAAAGGCTATATAGCCTTACGGTCTTGCACAGCATGTTGTTTATCGTTTTGAGGATCTTTGAGGATTTTCGAAAAATGTCGAAATTTTGAAAAAAGGCAAGGCTATAGCCTTACGGTTTTTCATCTTTTTTGAGGATTTTCGAAAAATGACAAAAAAAACTAAATCTGGCAAAAACGCAGCGGCAAGGCTATAGCCTTACGGTCTTGCACAGCATGCTGTTTTAAGTAAGTGGTATGACACAATTAAAAATTGGGAAAGAGCTGGTTTTGCTGAAGTGGTTAGCATTCTACGGAGAATTTAAACCAAGTTTGGTTGATCAAAACACAAACAATGTCGTTAGGGTGTAAGGTGTGACTACTATGACCATAAGTTCATTGATTAAAGGGGGAGAAAGAAATGATGAGTTATGGAGAAATTCAGAATACATTTAATTTAGATAAACATGAGCTTTTTAGATATTTTCAAATAAGAGACTATTATAATAAAGAAATTTAAAAAACTAAAGGATATCCAGTCCTATATATCTTTGAACAGGCATACAAAGTAGTCACACCAGAGCCACATCTCTTCTACACACGTTTAATGGTAAAAAAAAAAAAAAAAAAAAAAAAAAAAAAAAATCTCCACTGTATATGTTATAAACAAATAGGAAAAAGAAATGGAAAAGGATATCCCAGAACAGATATGCGAGAATATGTGGAAAGGTCACCAAGGAAGGGTGGGGATTGCTTGGAAAAAACAAATACGATATTTTATTACCCCCAAAATTAAAAGTAAGCAACTTGGAATTCCACAACCATGTTGGAGAGATTGCAATAATATAAATTCTAACCTCCATATCTTCTGGGATGGCTCTAAAACTTTTGTGGGACACTATACATAAGATTGTATGTGAGGTCTTTGGTAGAATCTGGAACTAGTCGTGTTCATGCATCTGGGATATTTAGCCCTTGAACCCTAAACATGGGTGATTGTTTTTTTTTGCTGATGTCTGAGATGAGCCTCCAGTAGCTTCATGATGTTCAGTCAGTGACATCACAGAATATGGGTTTATTGTTTGTCCCTGCACACACCCTTAGTTTTTTCTCCAGGAGGTTTTGGGTAAATTTTACTCACATTTAATGATAGGGAGACAGAAAAAAATCCCATCCAATCAAAATGGACTTATTTATTTATGTTTTCTTCACTGGACCAATCTCACCTAAAAAAAACTAAAAAACAACAAAAAACTACATACTATAGTAGGTCTTCCAAGCCCATGGATATAGCCTAAGTTTTTTTTTTTTGACGATTTCGTCATTTTTCGAAAAGCCTAAAAAATGACCTACTATATTAGTATGCTGTACAAGACATGAACTGCCGTTTTGTTGTTGTTTTTTCGTCAACACAATGAGCATGATATAAAAATAAACCATGTAAATACAACATATTGAGCAGGGCACTGCAGGGAGTTGAACCCTGTTCCGGTAAACCAGAAGTCCTACAACCAGTGCCTTAGTTTTTGTTTTGTTGTCATTTACAGGTTCAACAGATTTCACATGAGTTTGAAAAATGACCAATTCCGGGGAAAATGACAGGCCATGGTCTTCAAAAATCCTCAAAAATGAATAAAAACCATGGACTACAGTATGTCCTCCTACCTAGACCAATCCAAGACTAGTCAAATCTGGCCCAGAATTCCTGATTTCAACCAACACCAATCCTGACCGCTAAAGAGGGACGTCCCTGGATGAATCAGAGTCAGGTTGAGGAGGACTAACTTAAATCAATCATACAGGTAACTAGTTATAAGTCATATAAACTTCATTGTCACCAATCCTCCAGTGACATTTAAGACTAGGCCAAATCACAGCCCAAATGGGAATGATTTTATATACGTCATTTCCAGGACGTCTTCACCAGTTGAAATAATAAAGCTATAGCTAAGCTATTCTGAGCCAGACAGATCTGACTAGTTATGATTGATTGACTTTGAAGGAACTAGAATAAAAGACGTTTTCAGTTACAGTCTCTCATACTTTTTTGTTAAAGTACATAATTCCACATGTGTTCATTCATAGATTTGATTTTACACTGTACATTCATGATACAAGAGTACCATGTGTTTCAGTTTGTTGACAAGCTTCAAGGGGCTGCTAATTTTGCTTTCCAGCTGGATTTGGCACCTGGCTAGTACAGAGCCAAAACTACTAGTAACTGTTGTACTGACCATGGTATAACTGTGCTTAACTGACTACACTTTCATGATTGGAATCAGAACACCTAAACAGTGCCACAGGTTGATCACCTATGCCATGCCCCATTGATGAAATAATTTGTTCAAAAGTAGCGCAATGCAAGTGTTAACTGCATACATTAATATACTTTTCAGATATGTTTTAAACATTAAATGTTTAAAACACTTATGTTATAAACAACACATTTTGTTGTTTATAACATAAGTTAAGTGGCCTCATAAATTCACAATCTATGGTTTTTGGCCTTTTGTGAGCTGTACACCATAATCAAGATTAAAACAAAAGGTTTTTTAATACTTCACTTAATGGACAACGTATTGAGGTACATTGTGCGAACATGAAAATGGTACACGAACATGGAACTTCATATTGTGCTTTGGTGTTGACAAGTTGTCATTAGCCAGGTTTCCATAATCCCTATTTCTGCACAAAAACAGCTCTTGCGAAGAGAATGTTGAATGGAAACCCTTCAAAATGTGAATAAGTCTCCATTTTGCGCAAAAATACTTTTTTGCCAAAAGGTAGTGGATTTTGGAGTGTATCGAAAGAGTCTAATGCGCAAATGAGGCATGGAAACAGCTTGTGAAAAGACTTTCTAATTTGCAAAGCACTGGACATGCATTTTTTTTGGTCTCGAATTTCCCTTTAATATTAAGATCTGATTAAAAAAAAAAAAGTTCCTGTACTATTATTTCACTTTCAACTTATTTTGCCATTTGGAGCTGTTGGGTCTTTATGTGCAAGGGTGGCAATACTTTCAGCGAGGACAGTATATGTGGATCACGCCAGCAATCTGATCTCATGGACCCCTTAGATACTGTAGTGTAAATGACTGAAGCCCTGCTTCTTAAAAATTACCAGACAGTGGCCTTGTGGTTAGAGAGTCTGCCCTGAAACTGGGAGGTTGGTGGTTCGATCCCCAGCCGGGTTATACCAAAGACTGTAAAGATGGGACCAAATGACTCCTTGCTCAGCATCAATGGGTTGGATTGGGAGTCAAATGAACTAACGATTCCGAGATGCCACTCCAAGAGATGGGTCAAAAGCAGAAAACAAATTTCACCATAGTAACATGTGACTACTATGACATGTGTAGTATTTTGATTATGGCCTACACACGTCCTCCCGGTGAAACTCCTGTCAGATATACAGTATTGATGGTGATTGACAGAATACTCATACATTTACTTCACCGTCAATACAACTACATGATCACTAGTCAAATTGTTTATGAATATGGATAATAATCCAATTATCCATATTCATTGCCACAGGTAAACTATCCGATTGCCCATTGCTATAGTTAAACTATCCGATTATCCATTGCTACGGGTAACCACTGTTCCTATAAAGACCACATTCAAAGGTCCACCTTCTTCCATGTGAGACCAGAGGCAAGAATAAAGTGACTTTTCGGGCAAAACCTCCACACCTGAAATCTCAAGTCTTGAGACCATTAATTTAGCAGCCCTGAAACATAATAAAGATTAAAAGAAGACACAGATTGCTCTTATAAATTTAATGTATAAAACAAGACTACTTCAAATAGAAAATAGTATTTTGATTATGGCCTACACACTTCATGTCCTCCAGGTGAAACTCCTGTCAGATATATTGGTGATTGACAGAATACTCATACATTTACTTCACCGTCAATACAACTACATGATCACTAGTCAAATTGTTTATGAATATGGATAATAATCCAATTATCCATATTCATTGCCACAGGTAAACTATCCGATTGCCCATTGCTATAGTTAAACTATCCGATTATCCATTGCTACGGGTAACCACTGTTCCTATAAAGACCACATTCAAAGGTCCACCTTCTTCCATGTGAGACCAGAGGCAAGAATAAAGTGACTTTTCGGGCAAAACCTCCACACCTGAAATCTCAAGTCTTGAGACCATTAATTTAGCAGCCCTGAAACATAATAAAGATTAAAAGAAGACACAGATTGCTCTTATAAATTTAATGTATAAAACAAGATTACTTCAAATAGAAAATGACAGATTCACAAAATCACAACCTTGTTTTCTTTTTCCAAGATGCACTGATGGATTTTGCCTAAAAAAAAAGTTCAACATTGTTTTGTTTACGTGATGCATACAGTAAACCTGCGATGATATAACTAAAATGTTCAATGTAGTACTTATAATTTACACAGAGTTATTTTTATCTCCCTGTAGAACTAAATCCCCACTGCTTGACTTGGCATCACACCTGATGTTAGGGTTACTTCAAGCTCATGACAGTCATAACTCTTTTGACTCTGAGCTCACATTATACTGTCAGTCATAACTAGAGAGAGCGAAATCAATTCCGACCACAGCAGATTCCGCGACAGTTGCACCAGTTGTCACAAAATGACAGAAGTTCAGAAGTCAGGCTTGGCTAATGGTTGAGACAGATTTATAACTGCCATGATGCCTGTCATGGTTGGGAATTGATTTCTCTCCTCCTAAGAACTAACCTAGCGCCTTTACAATAAAAAAAAGGTTAAAGATAAAAATGTCAAAGATGCTCCACAGTCTTCTCCACTGTTGTCTCGCAGCGCTCCTGCGATGGTTTCTGCCTTTTTTTCCTCAAATATACAGTATATACAAATGTGTTACACCGGTGTCGTGGCATGCAACTCCTTCCTAACACAACCATGGGTGTTTTTTGTTCCTTCTGAGCATTATGCCTCTGTTCCTCACAAAATCTCTGATATTTTGCACAGTTCTACCTTTCAGAGCGGCATATTCAGCATTTCTACACTCTCTGCTCTCGGTCACTGATGCAAGTTTGCCCTCGGAAATGTGTTCTTTGAAGTGCTTCATGATAGCATTCACTTCTTTCTCTGTCCATGTCGTTTTCCGCTGCTTGACATCTGCACACAATACAGAAATAATTTATTTTTAATACCAGAGAGAGAAGACACACACACACACACACACACACACACACACAACACACACACACACACACACACACACACACACACACACACACACACACACACACACACACACACACACACACACACAGACACACACACACACACACACACACACACAGACAGAGAGAGACAGAGAGCGAGAGAGAGGGGCAATTGCCCAAAACGATTTTCAAGTTTGATCCACAATTTAGGAGAGAAATTGGCAAATTGTTGGTCAAAATAACAATTCTTCTACATTTTCTAAATGTGAAGATTCTTGCAAATTAAGTCATTCAGATGTTTTAATATAATTTAACTCTTAAGAGCGTAAAATGGTTTATGTCCATCATTTAGCTGGGGACCACCTGGAACCTCTCAAGGACCACTGGTCTCCAAGGACAGTGGTTGAAAACCACTGCTTTAAATAATAACAAAAGCTAAATCTGTGGTACTTGTTCTGATACATTACCTTTGGAGCTGGTGACCTCATCCCGTCTTTCTCTGCGTTTTGCTAGAACATTACCAGAAAAAGGAATGTTAGAAGTTAGATGTCTTTGGGGAAAAAAATCTCCGGAGCACGAGGCCATGGATCTCCCTTAAAAGTAAAACCACTATTTTTTTTGAGGGTTTTTTTTGTGTAGTTAACATTCGATGACACAATTCCAAATGTGGAAAAAAACATTTTATGCTATATTTTATGTTTCAGTGATTAGAAATTGACAATTCAAAACATGCTCTTCGTTGACTTACATTGTACACTAAAACAGCTCTGAAGGTCACTCTTATTTACATAAAGTTGATTCAGTTGATCTTTTTTCGTACAAATGTTAACTTCCTGGTGATCTGTTCATTTTCATTAGGAAGAAAACCAAGACAAATAGTAAAATCAACAGGAAGTTAACATTTTTATGATCAAATAAAACATATGTGATGCTGTATAGTACTATACAGCATCAGAAAAACAAGGTTTTATTTGATCACTATACAGTGTAGAGTGTCTGAATCAATTTTATCTGTTTACATACTAGTGACTTTATGAGATGTTTCAGTGTACAATGTAGTCAATAAGGAGAATATTTTGAATTATCAATTTCTAATCACCGGAAAATTTTTATTTATTTGTCAACATTTGGAATTACCTCCTCTAACTACTTCCTCAACCTTTTTCATACAACGTTGATTTTAGTATTTTGGACAGGAAAAAAAAGGATTTTCAAGTTTGTACAATCCACAATTTAGGAGATAAACTGACAAAATGTTAGTCAAAATAACAATTCTTCTACTTTTTCTAAATGTGTAGTTTCTTGAAGAATATTCAATATGTTGTTTAAATATAATTTAACTGAGAGCACTGACCACTGGTTGATAACCACTGCTTTAAATAATAGCAAGAGCTAAATCTGTGGATACTACTGATACATTACCTTTGGAGCTGCTGAACTCATCCCATCTTTTTCTGTGTTTTGCTAGAACCAGAAAAAGGAATGTTAGAAGTTAGAAGTATTTGGAAAAATAACCCCTGAGCACGAGTTCTTTTTCCAGCACTTAAAAGTAAGAACGCTTTTTTGAGTTTTTGTGTGTGTGTGTGTAGTTAACTTGCCATGACCCAATTCCAAATGTGGACAAAACATGTTATGTTTTATTTTAGGTTTCAGTGATTAGAAATTGATTGATAATCCAAAACATGCTCTTCATTGACTTTTACACTAAAACAACTCTTAAGGTCACTCTTATTTACATAAACAAAGTTGATTCAGACATTATAGAGCATCACCAAACTCAGGGTTTTATTTCTTCATACAAATGTTAACTTCCTGGTGATTTGTTCATTTTCATTCAGAGGAAAGCCAATACAAATAGTAAAATCAACGGGAAGTTAACATTTTTATTGTGATGCTGCATAGTGTCTGAATCAATTTTGTTTATGTTTGTTTATATACAAAAACAGTGACCTTCTGAGCTGTTTTAGTGTACAATGTAAGTCAATGAGGAGAATATTTTGAATTATCAAGTTTTAATCACCAAAGTTATTATTCATTTGTTTCTTGTCCACATTTGGAATTACTTATTATTTGGAATGTTTGTCAACTTTCAATGACGTTTCTCTTTACTGGCAAAATCTATGTATTTTGGCTCGAGTGCTAATAGTTAATTAGTAGTACGGGAAAAAGAATCACACCTGTGTGGAGGGAGAGTCGCTCTTATCATGTACATCACATTGTGTTCAGCCAATCAAATCATCACTAATATAATTTCATCCAATCGCCGTCTGCACCTTCAATTTTCTGTTCTCACTTTTGTCACCCCTCACAAGTATACACCAACAGTACATAATTAGACAATTATGGTAGCTAAATTTCATATACATGAATCCAAATGTAGTAATTCCAAACATTTTCATATACATGAATCCAAATGTAGTAATTCCAAACATTTTCTACTGAGGAGGGGGGGGGGGGGGGGGGGGGGCACTCAGCTAGGTGAACCAATAGGAGCAATTTCTGTGGACACGCCAGCACCAATAGGACCTTGCCTTGTAGTTACTTGCCCCTCTAGTTCAAAAAACGGTTTAGTGATGGACTGAATATTTGGCCGCAGAAAACATTTGGCAGAAAATGACTAAAAATCAATTTGGCAGAAAATATAAGCCCCGTCACAGAATAGTGTATGCAATTAATGCATTCTAAACTGCTGAATAAGATTAGATAGATTGTAGATTATCTCGTTTCTACAACATGCTACAACTGTGCTCACTGCATACCCGTTTGTTGAACAGGCTGAAATGATTCTTCATCCCCTTCGTAGTCATCCTCTCCCTCGTCATCAGAGTCGTCTGCGTTATCCCAAGCGAGATCCGGTTCCAATTCATCTTGAAAGAAATGTCATATATGCATGTCACTGAGTCCATTACAGACATGCACAAAATACATTTAGAATAGATCATTCATTAACTTGCTCACATACCATCGATTTCAACCTCTTCGAGTGATTTTCCTTGGAATTTCCAAAGATATCCTTTCTCCATTTCCTGTACTAGCTTTGCGATTTTTGACATCTCCAAAGCTCCTTCTGGCAGCTGATAGAAGTCCCTGTCGGGTCGGATGTAACAGCCCAATAAGGCGGAAAGTTTGCAAAACTCGTAGTTTTTGAGGTTGAGAATGTGAAAAAGTGTTCCAATGTGCTGCTGAAAGCATCTAGACCCGAGATACTCTGGAAAGAGTGCACCGCACTCTCTTGCGAACGTCTTAATACAGTCCTGTCCATTGAAGTAGCGGCAGCCACTGCTCGTTGGCGGAAGAAATACTAAAGTGTTGGACGCAGAAACTCCACATGCAACTCTTTTCTCCACGAGCAGCGTCACTGCAGTGTCAAGGTCGGCGTTTAACAAAACGGCAACTTTGTTGCCACCTTTGCACATGAAGTCTACCCGGCTGAAGTGCGTGCACAGCTTTTGCTCAAACTCCGACAGGACAAAAGCCGTGTCTGTACCGTGGACCTCGGCCCAGGTCCTTTCCGCGAAATTCTTGATGGTCATATCATAGACTTCATTTGCATGCATTTTGTTGAAGATCATTATTTGTGCGAGTGTCACTTTAGCAAGTTCTGAGTATATCTGTGGGGAGTCTTCTCTCTTCAGCCTTCCAAGCGCCTCTGCGGCTTTCTTTTGTAGGTACTTGTACAGAAGCTGCACATCGTGTGTGAATGGAACGGTCAGCGGTCGTTTGTTGAGCCGAGTAGAAGGGAGGGTAGCATCCAGTGCATCCACGTGTTTTGCGTTATCTAGAAAAACGGCCAAAGAAGAAAAGAATAAATCGTCTTTCTTTGGCCCAGTGCTTCATGTGTGGGATTGTATTGTGAAAACCAGTGCTAGTAGACAAGAGATAAACAGGAGGTGATAAGAACAATCACTTGCCTATTTGACGTTGCGTTTTAACTGCGGAACACCAGCGGCGAGCCATCGTCTACACTTTTCAAGAAACCCCCCGCTATGTGCTACTACACAATGCGTATAAATGTTGTTACAGGGGTTGACACTAAGGTCTCCGAGGCAAGTCAGGTTCTACTTGCCCTCAGGTCATGGTCACTTGCCCCCCAGAAATATATTGTACCGTAAATGTTGCATTTAAGTTTACTTCCTACTTGGGTGCTTTAAACCAGGGGTTTTCAACAGGTGGTTCGGGGACCAACAGTGGTCCCTGAGAGGGTTCCAGGTGTTCCCCAGTTAAGTTGGTTAACCAGACCCCTTGCGGGTCCATTTGGTTTCATTTTTTCACTCTCAAGAGTTAAAATTCATCATCTTAATTAGCCCAGGTCTACACAAGTAGAGAATGTAGACGATTAGGTCATTTTGATGTGTGTTAATTTGCCTGTTTTGTTTCCCAAATCCAGCCTGGAATTGTGGATAGATAGAAAGCAGGGAAAGACACAGTCATAGTCATGACTGCCTTCATGACAAATTTATCTTGTGTTGCGTTATAGTGCACTAAGTTGCACACTTGCCCGATCGGGCAACCAGGTAGCAGTCGTCACTTGCCCCACCATTTTTTTTACTTGCCCGGGAAAGCGGGCAAGTCTTAGTGTCAAGCCCTGTTGTTGGATATTAAATTTTCATTTCATAGAAAGCTTCATAGACTTGTTTGACACCATTATCAGTAGGCTTGGGTACCGTGAGTGATACCGATACTGGTATCGATTGGGACATAGCGATACCTAGTGGGATCGATTCACTTCAAAATGAACGGTGCCTCGTTTCGATACTTTCCACTGTCATTCTGTGCCGCTGCACAGCAAAGAGCGAGCAGAAGGACTGATGCGGACAAGATAGAACAGCTGGTTGACTAATTACAAAGACCGCGTGGTTTTTGTTGACTAAACTAGACGAACATTTAGTGCTTTGCAAAAAGTTCCACTCTGCATGGAAATGTTCTGCTGATCAGAAGTCCCCTCCGTGTGTAGCCTGTGTGTGTATGTGTGTGCGTGCGCCCACCTCGATCCGTTCGCTGCGCACAGAGAGAGAGAGAGAGAGAGAGAGAGGGCGGCATAGCGAAGCAAAAAAAAGAAAAGAAATCCGCTATTCCGTCTCTTGTCATTGCATGGATCTACAAGTATTGCGCCAATGCGCAGATCAGCGCACAGAAAATGGTAATGTCGTCGTGCAATTCAGCGTGTGTGTATGTGTCCTGGCAGTGCGAGGGGGGGGGGGGGGGGGGGGTCCGCTGGACCGCTCGACTTCAATGTTAAAGAATGCGCTCTCCGTATTAAAGTTTTGAGATTTGAAAAGGCTATAGTTCACTGACGAATGGCGGTAACAGTATTTATGATACATTAAATGAAATCTTACCTCACATGGTTTCTTGGAAAGTCCTGATTTTTTTTAAAGGTTGGGAAAAGAGTCAACATGGCCTTTTCAAACTCAAAAATTTAATATGGAACTCTATGGAAATATGGAGCGCATTCTGTCAGTGTCTTCGTGCAGCAGGTGCACTAATTAGTGGGGACTTTCCACAGTGGTTAAAGGAGCTACTTATTCATTGAATTAACTGAAACTATAGTAGCCTAGGCTATACAGCATAAACTCAAATGCACTCAAGAAAGACTAATAATAATAATAATAATAATAATAATAATAATAATGCCACCCCATGGAAGGCTACTTTTTGCCTGCGTGATTTATAGCCTACTTTGCTTAGAAGAGTTCAGTAGTGCGAATGCATCTCAGTCACCATAAAGATAGTCATCATACATTATATGTATAATTTAAGATATGATTCAACCAAACCATTGCTATGGTGTGTAAAATATTTAATTAAAAAAAGTATCGAAATAGGCATCGTTTCTGGTATCGTATCGATTCCCAGGTATCGAGTAACGTATCGGTTCAAAGGTGAAAGGTACCCATCCCTAATTATCAGTGTTGTGGAAATTATCTGATTGGAACTTTCTTTATAGTAATATAATGACAATCACATATTCTCATAGTGTGTACTGTGTGTGTGTGTGTGAGGGGGGGTGGTGGTGGTGGTGGTGGTGGTGGGGGGGGTTACCGGTGGAAGTGCTGGGCTCCTCCTGTTGGTATGTATCATCTTCATTCTCTCTCTCATCGCCGCTATTGTCCGCAATGGGCCGAACCATCTCCGGTTCTATTTCATCTTGAGAGAGAAGCAAAGAACAAAATACATGTTACTAAATCACTTCTGCTATCACACAAGTGCACACAGTAAGTATAGTACATTTAATTGCTCACATACCATCAACTTCAATCCCATCTAGAGATTTTCCTTTGATTTCCCCATGACGTCCTTGTTCCACTGCTCTTAGTAGCTTTGAGATTTTTGCCAGTTCTAAAGCTGCTTCTGGCCGCTGATAGTAGTCTCTGTCGGATCGGATGTAACAGTCCAAGCGGGTGCCAAGGTGAAAAAGCTCGTCGTTTTGGAGGTTGAGAACGTGAAAAAGTGTTCCAATTCGGTTTCGGAAGTTTCTTGACTTGAGTAACTCCGGTTTCTGCGCACCACACTCACTTGCATACACCCTAATACTATCTTGTCCACGGTAAGCTATGAGGCTTTTTGGCCTTGCAAATACATGGGGGTTACTCTCAGCAACACCGCATGCAGTTCTTTTCTCCAAAAGCAGCGTCAATGCACTGCAAGCATCAGTGGTCAACAAAGCAGTAATCCTTTTGCCAAATCTGAGGGGTATGTTTATCTTGCTGAAGTGTGTGGATAATTTCTGCTTTAACTCGGACAACAAACAGGCTGCGTCTGTGGGATCAACAGCCGGGGCCCTTCCCAAGAAAGACTCGATAGTCATTTCAGAAATCTGGCTCGTATACCATCTGTTGACGATGCATATTTGTGCGAGTGTCACTTTTGCGAATGCTGCGTATGTTTGTGGGGAGTCCTCTTTCTTCAGGTTTTCAAGCGCCTCGGCTGCTGTCTTTTGCAGGTACTTGTACAGAAGCTGTACATCTCGTGTGAATGGAACATTCAATGTTTTAAAGACCCGAGTTTCTTGTTGGGGTTGGGGCGCATGTTCTGCCCATTTGGACGAAAAGACCTTCTTAAATGTCTGCATCTCCTCTACCACCAGCTCATCATCAGCTGCTTTGCCCTTACTGAGCATAAGATCACATATCTTCATAAGTCCGCGCTCCAATTTTAAAGTAAGACTTGGTCTCTGATAAGACTGGCTCTGCTCATCAAAACCTGAAAGCTCTTTTATAGCCTCGATAACTTTGTCAACACTGTTAGGTTTTACAACATCCTTGATGGATAATGACGAATCCTCCTTCTTCATGGTTAACACAAGTGTAGCCAATGCTCTGAGCATAGCCTTGATGTACGCGGGGACAGTATGATTGGGATCCTTACTATTCTGGGCACACATGGCCTGACCCAACTCTAATATTTGGGCATCATGTAGAATCGCGAGTGAAACCTCATCGTGTCTAAGTGACTGAAGGAGCTTCAGTGTCTCAGGGGAACATTGGCTGCTCAATTCTGACTGAGCAACGAGGGAAACACTAAGAATCCTATTACGACCTATTTTGGGGGGATCGTCTTCGGTCTTATAAATGCAGCGACGCACATGCCTCCACAGAGTATTGTGGCTGAAAATGCAATGACAATATGGACAGGTTACTTGTTTTGATATTTCCCTCCTTCCTTTCCGATTTTTTCTCACTTTCAGCTGTCCACTTTTCTTTTCCAAAACCTCTTTATTGTGTTGCCCATTTCCTCTGTTTCGTAAGATACCAAGTAACTTCTTCCTTTCCTTGGAGTTCTCAGGCAATGAGAAAGCTTCAGCGACATCTGGCTCCGCCATATGATGAGTTTTAAGGTGGCGTGCAAGTTTAAGCTGTGCTTTCCCACATACATAACAGTGGTTTTTGGTGGTGTAGGGCCCTTCTTCTTGCACAATTTTCTTCTCTCTCACTATCTTCGTCCTAACTTTCTTCTCTTTCAATATCTTCGTCCTAACTTTACTTGTACCGACACTATTCCTCTTTCGTGGACGTCCTTTGGACCTCATTTGGGATGTGGATGTGCTGTTGGGGGTGGGGTTGAACATCGGATCCTGAAAAAAAAAAAGGAATTTAAGCTTTTTTTTTAGAGCAGTAAACAGTTGTGTCCGCTAGGTGGAAATAAGATGAACATCATAACAACAGTGATTACACACGCAGCCAAGAATCCTACTTGTGTCGACCACTAATGGTTTTCACCAAGACAATGATAAAGACCATTACCGTGATGAAGAGCGTTACTGGTCAAAATATGTTGGTTAAACCAATTCATTTTCAACCTGACACTAGATTCATAAAATGTCTTCTAAAAGGGTCCCCAAAATTATCTGTATTCGGCCCCAGTCTCCAATCGCAAAATATGTTGTTCCAGGGGCTGCCCAGAAGCAAAAAATAGAGTTAAAAGTTTACCGTATATTAAAAGATTTTGGACACACATTTATCAAAAATAGCCTAACTACAAACTCTATAGCGCGGCACTCACCTGGGTTCGCAGATCTGCTATTATTAAACAGCATTTTTTTTAAAATAATGGTTAAAAGTGGTTGATTGCATGTCCAAAATGGGTTAATAAAGTATTTTACCATTTTTAAATCCGATCTCCCCTTTTTCTAATATCTAGTCAGTGTTTGTAGGATGAATGACCTCAAAACCTACCCTCACTTCATCATCACCGTCCATCGTCTCACTATCCGCCAAGTCATCAAGGGAGTTTATGTTGTTTGGTGTATTTTCCAAACAATCATTGTCAGGCTTAGAAAGGCAAATACGCATATGCCTTGACATCGCATTGCGGGAATAAATGGCGTTACAATATCGACAGGTCCCCTGGGATTTTGAGGGCTTTGATCTTCTTCTCAACTTCAGCATTCCACTTTTCTTTTCCAAAACCTCTTGATTGTGTTTGTGATTTCCTCTGTCTCGTAAGATATCAATTAACTTCTTCCTTTCAATAGAGCTCTTAGGCAATGAGAAAGCTTCAGCAATCTCTGGCTCTGTGTCTTTATGGCATCTTTCCAAGTGGCGAGCAAGTTTAGTCTGTGCTTTCCCACAAACATAACAGTGGTTTTTCATGGTGTACTTCTCTTGTTCTTGTGGCAAAATGTTCTCCTCTGTCAATATCTTCTTCTCAATAGTTGACTTTCTCAATCGAGGGCGCCTTTTCTTGTCAGTAGCGGACGGACTAATACTGGTGTCAGAATCACTGCATGGTTCTGGGTCACGGTCAGATTCTTCAGAGCAGCAGTCTTCAGAGCCAGCAGCAGGTGTGTCCTTTGGCTAGAAATATGAACAAGGGAAACAATAAACAAATGTATCACACATCCAAGAACAAAATTATAACACCCACATAGGTGAGCCAACTTTGCAGATACCCTTTATATTGGACATGTTATTTATTTTTACATACATTATTACTCTTCTCTGGCCCTCCTCTGGACATCTTTTTCGGCGGGGATTTGCTCCCGGGGTTTGTGTTGGACATGGGATCCTGAAAAGTGAAACGAGAAATGGTGATGTCATTTCTCGTCATCATATATCAGCTTGCATTCCATTCCCATTCATGTTGTACTTCAGCTGAGCTCCCTGTAGTTGGTTGCAGTTTGCAGTCTTTAGTCATGGTGCGATGTGGGAAAGGCGAGCTGAATCCAATCCAATCATGGAAATCTCACAATCAAAACAACAAATAACATTCAAAGCTTTGTAGTTTAGAGAGCTTAGACTGAGCCTGTGTCCTATAGTTGAAAATATGAAAAAGACAACAAAGCGCACAAGATCATACAAAGAGCTTCGGACTATGATTAGCAACTTAAAAATAAAGGTAAAAATAAAGCTGTGTTATGTTCCGGTGTCAGGCGCTTGCATGGCTTTTTGAAAAAAAATGCTACGATAGGACCACTGATAGACAAGGGACCCCCCGATAGGACCCCTGATACG
Source organism: Benthosema pterotum (assembly GCA_039105355.1). NCBI lineage: Eukaryota > Metazoa > Chordata > Actinopteri > Myctophiformes > Myctophidae > Benthosema > Benthosema pterotum. The sequence continues at coordinate 14,955,850 of CM076970.1, forward strand.
ACTAGCCCATTCTATCTTTCGGGGTTCTACCAAAGACTGTAAAAATGGGACCCATTGACTCACAACACCACACGACTCGCCAAGGCTTACTTAGGTTAATGTTGCATTCACACCAACAGAGCAACAGATAAAAATCGAATGTTTCAGTCTACTCTAGACAGGCGGACAGGTGCACAAAATGTCAGCAACCGAATCAATTCACAAAGGCGAGCTAGACGTGAACCTGTTCACCTTAATATTGGATTTATTTATTTGTTTCTTTCTTTATTTGTACTGACATTCTTCCTCTTTCGTGGCCTTCCTCTGGACCTCGTTTGGGGTGTGGATGTGCTGCTGGGGTCTGGGTTGGACATGGAATCCTGAGAAGGGACGAAAAAACAAACAAACAAACAAAAAAAGAATGAACACTTGAAGCTTTTTTTTTTTTTTAAGATCTGTAAACAGTTATGATCGCAGGCGTCCAAGAACAGTTCTACTAGGTGGTACTTGTACACAACTGCACAACCAATAACAGAAAATGAGGCGCTGGTCAAAACATCTTTAGAGGACAAATAGCCTCAAGCCTACCGTCTCATTAGGTTTCTTCTTGGTGACCGGGGTTTCAGAATCACTGTGTAGAGCACTGTCAGGTATGTTCTCTCCAGAAAAGGATTCATCAGAGCTGAAAGCTGGTGTGTCAGCAAGCTGGAACAATAAAATGACAAACATTATCACATTATCATTGGAGTTTAAACAGTTACAGTCCTACAGTTACATCATATCATCATTATGTCACCACAATATATACGGTATAATGCACACACATTCAGTCAATGTCAGCACATAGGCCCTCATTTATCAAAGGAGCGCAAATTCGTCCCCAAATTCCACCGTGGGTTTTGGAGTGCACACAAGTCCACACGGCATATATCAAGCGATCGCACACAGCTGATTCCTTCCTAATTTCCTCCCTACAACAATAAATGTGACGGCAGAAATCAACCTGACACGCCCTTGGAATCCTCCGTTTCTTTGCGACATGAACAACTGCAATACGACCAGCAACCATGGTGATGGGGGAAAAAAAGAAAAACCTTCCACCGATTGCGCTGCTTGCCGAGGCGCGCCAGATGCCCCCCCCCCCCTCGCTGTTTCACATAGACACACTAGACACACGCAACTCCGTTCGCCGTTGTTTTAAGTAGGCCTAAGTAAAATAATAGCATGGCATTTGGACCCGCAAGGGTCCATTTGCACTATCAAGAGTTACATCTGGCTAAACCAACTTTTCATCTGGTTAACCAACTTAGCCTGGGACCACTGGTAGTCCTCAGCCCACATTGAAAACTACTGGCCTATAGGACCAGTTTTTATTACATCGCCGTGAATGGAATAGGCTACAGGTTAGTATTCTGTAGTGTAGGATTAAATCCATGTATTTTTAGGAAGACTGCACATGACTGCAGGAGTGCAGGTGTTACATATTAGTGTGATGATGCTGATTTACAAGCTTTCTATCCTTCGTGCAGACCGTTGTACAATACAAACCAGGCGTAGGCTACTGTAACTCCACAGAGGCGCAATCTCCCGCCGATCCGCGACCACGACTCCCGAAATTGCTCTCGCAAGCCTACTGTAGATTTGCAGCTTATCTGAGTGACTCAGGCGAACATATAAGCACCTAACGTAGCATCATTGTAAATAGTCAGGCTGTGCATGTATTTGTCACCGCAAATAAAAGTGGCTTTTATTTAATTCTTTTTTTTCATCTGGATTAGGCATATCATCTCGCATAGCCTATATATGCCTTTCCAAACCTATATATTTTTTCATCTGTATCATTTATTACATTTTATAGCTATTAGGAGTAAATAGATAACGTTAGATGCCTTTCAGCAGTTCAGACAATGCTGCTCCACTTGTTTAGGACAGAAAAACAGGCAAGGACAAATCCTACGACAGCTCCCATCCTGACGTGGGTTTTGTGTGGACGTAGGATCAACTTCAAGTTCATCGTGGGAATGATAAATGTCGAACAATGCGGGAATTCTGCTCTATGCACGCTCTACGTCCATTTTTGGGTGTACACCACATTGATAAATAAGGGCCATACAGTAGACTGCTTGAAGGGGAAAAATTGAAGTGTGGGTGTTCTGGGCTAACAAGCTTCTGGGCCTCTTGCTAATTAGATACTGCATGGCAATATTGTGCTTGTTGTCATGATTTGTGACGACCCAAGTTGACTTTATCCACAGCGTAATCGTCTTTATATTAACCATTTTCGAAAAAGTCTATGAGAAAAATGGATGAGCATTCCATTTCTGGAAAACGGTGATGTCAAGAAAGGGGCAGGGCCTGCTCGGCTCTGTAGTTCTCACAAACAAACAAACGTTGTGTATACCTGGCTGACCCCAAGCAGTAAGTACCTAATAACATCTCACCATTATTTTCAAGGGGAATAGTCTTGAAACTTACTGTCTTGGTTCCTTCTTGCAGAGACTTATTCCGTGTAGAGATCTCCTCGGAAACGTTCTTGGAGATGCTTTCAGAATCACTGTCGGGTAAAGGGCCTCCACCACAGGAGTCGTCCGAGTCGAATCCTGCCACGTCATCAAACTGGAAACACAACCAGGTTTTAGACTCTTTCATGCATTATTATTAAACGCAAGGAAAAATCTAATTCTCCAGTCTACTGCAATCTAGACCGAAGGACAGGTGCACAAAATGTCAGCAACCAAATCGAATTTACAAAGGCGAGCTAAGTGCGAACATGTTCACCTTTAAATTGAAAAATAAATTAAATTAAATAAATTTATTTATTTGTTTGATTATTTATTTGTACTGACATTATCCCCCTTTGGTGGCCTTCCTTTGGACCTCTTTTGGGGTGTGGATGTGCTGCTGGTGTCTGGGTTGGACATGGGATCCTGAGAAAGGACAAAAAACAAACGTTGTGTATAGATATGGCCGATATTGACCTTTTGTACCAATATCCGATATTCCGATATTGTCCAACTCCTAATTTCCGATACCGATATCAACCGATATTGATATATGCGGCCGTGGAATTAACACATTATGGCTTTCAAATTTCAATTCAACTTCAAGGTTTTCCAAAGGGATATTCTGGTCAAAATAAGGGAACAACTTCAACTTAACTTTGAAATACTGTATGAAAGTGCAAAGTGCCAATAAGGCACTAGCTGTCATATTACATTTATTATTAGTCACATATAATAATGCTTAACAAAACAAGAGTTGGATCATGCTCTCCCTGAGATAACCCTGACAAATTGACAATGATTCACATAAATTTGATTTGGGGGCCATTGAAAATGAAAATTGCCGAGGATCGCTGGGTTAAACAGTAGTTACATCTGAGAAAATGAAAATGACAGCCTACATATAACTTTGGAAAGGGGCTTGGTTTAGAAAGGCGTGTATTGTCAAATCAAAATTTCATTGAACAAATTTGATTAGAAATCCATGTCATAAACTTGCACCTCCACTAAAGAATGCTGGGTTGCCCAATGGAAATAGCAGATCCACAAGCTCTCGATGCATTAAGAGCTTGCAGATCAGCCATTTTCACATTTTTTTCTTACAGAACTGCCCCACACTCTCTGCACGTCCCTGCAGTCAATGTGGCAGCGTTTCTGATCTGTTTTTTTTTTTTTTTTTTTTTTTTTTCTTCTTATCTGGACTGTGTTATCTGCGCTGTGCACAGGGGGACGTGTTTAATGTTCCAGAGCTCCACTGCTAGACTCATAGAAGCAGTGGAGCTGTGGACCAGAGATATCCAGCGTATGGTATCGTATGGTCTGAAGTGTCCGTGTGTGTGTGCGGCAGAGGAGGGAGGGAGGGAGGAGGCGCGCGCGGTGTTTTAGTGTTAGAGTCATCTAGTAGAAGAGCTGCGACATTGATGGGTCAAAAACTAAGCCTAATACCTAATAACATCTCACCATTATTTTTGAGGGGAATAGTCTTGAAACTTACTGTCTTGGTTCCTTTTTGCAGACGCTTATTCCGTGTAGAGATCTCCTGAGAAATGTTGTGGGAGATGCTTTCAGAATCACTGTCGGGTAAAGGGCCTCCACCACAGGAGTCGTCTGAGTCGAATCCTGCCACGTCATCAAGCTGGAAGCACAACTAGCTTTTAGACTCTTTCATGCATATATTATTAAACGTGTTGCTACATTTTAATATTCTTAACCCAAAAATACTGTTAAAGTTCTCCTAATTTAGCAATTATGTCAACGTCACTCATAACCACTATTTTTTTGGTCTAAGGTAGAGTGTAAATGGTAAATGGTGCATTTATACAGCGCCTTTATCCAAGGGGGGCGGCAGTGGTTCCGCAAGGTTGCCAGGTCGATGCTGGGCTCCCCCAGAGTTAGTGTCTAATACCCTGTCTACACCATTGCGTCGAGACCGCCTTGACGCATATCGGTGCATGTCCCTTCGGTGTGATATGTCCTGGCGCACGTCGACTCATGTTGGCGCTTGTTGTTGCAAGGCGGCGCAAGTGATTCAAGCTTTATGAAGTACAGTAAACTCTTCTTTTTTCATCAGTTTACCAAACTGAAATCCACATGAGTATAGCCTGCATTATATTGAATACATTTCTGCAGTGCAAGGTATCTTCAGTTGCAAAAGATTCCTTCCTTGATTGTGTGATTAACAGATTAAACACAACGTATATATGCGAGGCTTCAGTTTTATTATGGAAAGAATTAAATCTCAACCTGTTTGGGTGTCAATCAAACCTCAAGGAAGAAAAAGGGCATAAGTGTCCTTGAGCAAAACACTGAACCCCTAATTGCTATAGATGCACTAGTAGGTATCTTGCCTGGTTTCCACTACCATCAAAGGGTGAATGTGATGCACAAGCTATATGCATATAAATGCACCATTACCAAGGTCTTCACATAGATAGTAGCTCTCATTCACACACCAATGGCGGCAGAAACCATACAAGATACTGACCAGCAAATCAGTAGCAAATAGGGGACAGGGACACATTGACACAAACTCTGGGAGAGACCGGGTTTGAACCGGCAACCTTGCGGTCACTACCCCTGAGCCACTGCCGCCCCTTTCCCACTCTAGCCGATGCACCCGCACCCCCCCCCCCCCCCCCCGTGTGTTCCGTGTGAACTGTGTTCCGTGTGAACTGTGTTCCGTGTGAACTGTGTTCCGTGTGAACTGTGTTCCGTGTGAACTGTGTGGTAGTGCCAGCCTAGCTGGAGAGACGCTGTGGAGAAATGGAGGAAATGGAGGACTTTGCACAACTGGGATGCCAGTTATTTGGGATTACCGCTATACTGTATGTATGGAATTAGAAGGAAGAATGGACAACAAAGCAATGCAGTCAAACCTACCTGATCATTCCCTGCTTGGGATGACGTAGTAGGGCCATTGTCTTTTTTTGACAATTTTGATTCCTGTAAATGTAATATATATATTATACACTTGCATATGAATGCATGCATATGAATTGATGTAGATGAGGGGACAGAGGGATAATGGATGCACACGTACCTGTACAGACTGGCTGAAAGAGGCTAATAGATCACCAGGCACCGGTATAAACACAGGCAGCGGAACAGGCACGAAAATCACCTTGGGGAAGTTGTCATCTGAGGGTGAACACGTGCAAACAGACAGAAATAGGAGTGTTAACACTTTGAGAGCTGACCATCTGGTGTCATCATGTCTAGGACTACTACAATGCCATGCTTGTCATCCATTGTATATGAGCCCTGCTTCCGTGTGTCACACGCTTCACAGAGCCAGAACCAAAAGCACGTTGTACTCGAGCAGCTGGCTATGTTGCATATCATATATAAACCGATAATATTTCAGCCGTGATGTGATCACAAATCACTACTGACATCTGAACGCCTGATGGTTTTCACAATAAGGCAGAGTTTGCACTAATTTTCAGAGAAAACAACCAGGAAATAAATCATAATGAGTGGATTCCAATGAGGTACACATGCATTTGGCCTTGTGCCTGGAGGGACATAGCAACCTGGGTTCAGTAGAGGCATTTGGCTTCTCCTGGTTGTTTTTTTATATAAAGCCAAAAGGCACAGGGTGTGTGTGTGTGTGTGTGTGTGTGTGTGTGTGTGTGTGTGTGTGTGTGCATGTTACCTGTCTGTGCCTCATTGTTGACAACCAATGGCTTACAGAGGAGGGCTTTGTTCCTCATAACCTTGGAGGTGGAGGTGGAGGAGGTGGCGGTGGTGGTAGGGGTGTTCGTTGTTACAGCCTTCAGAGTGTTGGTCTAAAATACAGAGAACATACCTTAGAACACAGAGTTATTGTTCTAACAACGCCACCCCAGTGCTACACTAACATAAAGACAAATCACTGTAGAATCACATTTCCACACTTATGTAGACACAATTGTGTACCAATGAACCTTATTGAATAGAACAAGAACTAGGAAATAAACAAAAAAAAAACACAAGTAATGATTTTTTTCTTTGCCCATATTACCCTTAAAGCTGGCCCTTAAAACAGAAGTAAGCAGAGTGCACGCATGACACAGGCCGTTCAGATAAAAAGTGTTACAGTATAAAACATATATTTACGAATATGGCTCATAAGTGTGGGATTTGATAGTACAGAAAAACACATGGTTATGAAATGTGTTTGAATCTAAATGAAATAGATTCATTTTACTTAATGTTACCTGGAAAGCCATGGCACAGGGTAGAGAGCAAAAGTTTTTGATAGATTCATTAGACAGAGCCACATGGTAGGCTGGTATGGTGGTTTTACCACAGTTGTCACATGGATGTTGGACATCTGTAGAGACACAACATTAGCAGGTTTAGAAAGGAATGTGCATGCAACCTACACAATCAAAACAGGGGCTAAACGATCAGCAATTTCATCAATCCCAATTAATTGACTGTTGTCAAATTTTGGAAAGTAACTAAACTTTATTTATTTTATTTTTTTGCACTTTTCTACTCACATACTATTGGCCTATTGGTCTAGCATACTGAGACTATAGCTTAGCCTAAGCCTGAACAGATGCTCCATTTACAATTTAGGCATTTAGCAGTCGCTCTTAATTCAGAGTGATTTACAGTAAGCAAGAACAAGAAACATGGTAATACTTTTTGGTTTTAAATAAAAATGTCATCACATAAAATACATAAAAACGTCATCACTAATCATACGTGGGCTAAGAACAGTGGAATAACTATATAAAGAAAGCGTGCATATATACTATATATATATACAAATATATATAATGTACCTAGTAGTGCTTGCTTACATGAAATGCTTGTTACATAGACACTAGTATTTATAGTGCATGGGAGAAGCACAGGAGAAATAAAGAGCATTATGGCAAGTACTTGACGGTGTGCGGGACCTTTTTTCCTTTTTGCATTTGACTTCCACTGCCCTACGCACCCGTCACCAACAATTTGAGGTGTGCATTGGCCTTTTTCTTTTTAGAAGCACAGGAGATACATCAAGAAAGCACATCTATTGTGTCAGCTGAATCATCATCACACAAAACAGCTTATTGAAGAAACCACCGCAGAGAAGCAAAGCAAGTAGCATAGAATTGATTTTAACAGAGAGAGAAGTCCTCGGTACCTGAAACGCTGGCTGCCTGAATCTTGTAGGCCATCACACAGTTCTTGCTACATAAGAGGGCAACATTGTTGCTGTTCTTAGCATCAAACATATCTGATGTCTGCATGTAAGTCTTGCAAATGGCGCATTCACTCGATGTCTTGACTCTCTGAAATAAACACGAGGAGACATTAGAGACAAGTGTACATGTAATGAATTTACCATGACTGGTCCTGGTGTCAATATCCATATCACTATTAGTGACTCATAGTATAGTCATAGTATAATCATAGAGCCATTATTAAAATATACTATACTATAATATAGATCTCTTTTATTAGTATTACTGTACTGTACTATTATGTACTGTACTGTACTATATTTCTACTTTACATTATATATTATAATATATTATGAATCATTATTATACTATATATTATACTGCATATTTGTTCATCACGAGTTAAAGCTCTTAATGGCTGGTATTATTTATTATGGGTAATTATTTGGTAAGCCCAGGCCCATGTCTGGTGGTACAGGCTTTCAGCCTACACACAAGGCCCCAGACCTGATTTGTTGCCATGCAGCCAATGAGAAGTCTAACAGCATACCTGGCTACACCACATCAATCACGAATACCAGCCATTACCACTATTACCATTGATATTATTATTATTATTATTATTATTATTATTATTATTATTATTATTAGCCATACTATCTCATGGGTATCTGTATGTGAAGTATATTACCATATTATGCATACAACATAATAATACTGAGAAATAAGGTACAGGATTAAATGGAATGCTCTTCACCATCTAGTTGATATAATTCTGTTTGAAATGATAGCCAATGATAAACGACTGTTAAAGCGACATGTGCTTATATGGTAGTATTAATGTATAACTGTAAACGGAAGACGTATCATGTAGGTAGACGGATTACACCATCTATTCCAAGGACACACTGTCACACTAGTCAGTAGCCTGGCCTAACCTGAAATGATTTGGGCCTGCAGGGGGAGGCAGGGTGCCGTCTGTTTTTAGACGGCAGATGAGCCAATTTCCCCAACGTGTCGTCATCCCCTCCCCTCCACTGCTGTGCTACATCACATCATTTGGAGCGACGCAAACTCCGGAAGATTGACTCCCACTTCTCGGCCACCGTAACTAAAAACAACTAGTGCTAGGTGTTGAGGCTAACTAGTCAATGGATGGACATTGGGCATAGGACCCGACAAGCCTGTTGGTTCTCCCCAGCCCTTTTCGGCACTGGACTTTAGAAAAAAACTTTAGAATGGACACTCAGGGAACATAAAGTATTACATATGATTTAAATTTCTATAATTTAAATTACAGTATACTGTATATTTATATATATTTATATTTGTAAAAAAAAAATGCATATTAAAATGATTTTTCTTACCTGCTTGAATGAGGTCAGGCATTCGTCCTTGCAGAATGTTCTGTTGTCATCATTCAGGTTCAGAGTGAGTACATTGCTGAAGCAGTAGGAATCACAGTTTGCACAGCAAGACACCTTCATGTTTCTAGCTGACTGGAAACGCACAAGGCAGTCATCACTGCAGATCTTGTGGACAACATCATTGACAGGTACCTGATGTTTGCTCTGCAGAAGAGAAATGGGTACGGTGGGTTTGTGTTATATACTGTACACATTAGTGGTTCAAGATGAGGTCCACACAGATCCAAGCAAATTCAACGGGGGCTCAAACAAAATAAACTGAAAAGGTAGTAGGAAATCTGCACTCTGTTTTAACCCCCCCCCAAAAAAACTTTAACTGCTAAAGTGGACTTACCAGAGTGTTCTGACCCCATAATGGCCAATTTCAATCACAAATAGGAGCGACGGGTTAAGCACTGACTGCTGCTGTATCAACTACAGTGCTACACTATGAGGGGCTAAATTCCAATGCAAAATGATCTGGTTGAACCACCAGTGGGACGCACCGGTGGTTTATTAATGTGTGCTGTGAGTTATCATTGGCAAAACATCTATAAACGTGTACATTTGTACCTCTTCACTTACATTGTACTCTATGTACAGTGTTTCCTTATACATCATTGAAAGAAGGGCCTGTTTGGTACATGACTGTTTCGTATGGTGTTTTCTTACAATGCAGGGTCTGTTGCACATGCTGCAGAGTGTCTTTGCTGCTTGTGGCTGTGATCCTTGTGGCTGAAAGGCTAGTTTATTGATGAAGGTCCTCTTGTGGTTGAAGGAGGAAAGGCAGGTGTCACCGCAGAATGCCTTTGTGGTGCCTTGATTATCCACAGGAGCTATGATCAAGTCCTGGGGGCGGTCTATAGACCTGACAGAACATGGGATCAGGAGAGCAAATTTTAGGGGAGCAAATTTTGTAGGCAGGGAAAGGGAAGATCGCAATGAAAATCTACGCATGGAGAAGCATGACAGGGTTGAAACCAAGCAAACACTAAAACCTAGCAATTGGTTCCACAAAAATCCAGCATAGACAGCTTATGGGCTACTTTGTTATTTTCAATAAAGCAACATCCTGCTGCCCCCTACTGTACATTACGTGCAATTACAAAACAGGTGGTATGGAGGGACCTTATAGCCTGGTAAGGCCTCATAGCATGAAGTCACTCAACATGGGGGGAAAAAAGGAATGTCAAAGTGCTCTGATGTGTGATTTTATTTAAATTATAAAATTAAGTTAAGTTTCTTGTGGCTGTAGTATATTAGAGGTACTCACGTCAAACAGTTGTGACACTCCTGCTTGGGTGTGTAAGCGGCGGAAAGACATGGAGCAGAGCAGTAGAAGTGTGGGAAGAGTTTTCTCTTGTAAACCGTCTGTCCTTCCACCAGGGTCTCCGTACAATGGGAACAGGACATTCTCTGGCTGCTTGTCTGCTCCTCCTGTCAATAACACTGATTTAAACAACTCATACTCTAGAATGAAACAGCAGAAGTACAGTCAGGCATTTCGATCCAAAGGGATTTCGAAAGAACGACCTTACCTAGGCCTATGCATATGTGTGAGTAATTACTCACACATATGCATAGGCCTACTGTACATATACAAAGTACATACAATCATGCAGAATATTCTAAAAACAGCAACTGGTAACCTCGTCTCTTCCTGAACTTTTACGCCTGCTTTAAAGGCGGACAATGATTTTCTTATTCAAGTAAAATAAAAAAATAAAAGTTTGTATTAACTAAAACGTTATATGTGGGCGGCAGTGGGTAGGGGTAGAGTCTCCGGATGGCAACCGCAAGGTTGCCGGTTCAAACCCGGGCTCCCCCAGAATTAGTGTTGATGTGTCCCTGAGCAAGACACTTAACCCTGAATTTCTCCCGATGTGTTGGTCAGTACCTTGCATAGTTTCTGCCGCCATTGGTGTGTGAATGGGCGAATGGGATCCACAATCTATGTAAAGCGTCTTGGAGAAAGGCGCTATGATAATTATATATATATATATATATATATATATATATATATATATATATATATATATATATATATATATATATATATATATATATATATATATATATATATACACACAGTATATATAGATATATGTATGTAATTATCATAATATAATATGCACCATTTACCATTTTAACTACCTCTGAAGCATCATCAGGCTCGTCCTTGATGCACACTGTAGGCCTAGAACTAGAACTAGACGGAGCACTTCTCTGTATGGTTCTAGTTCTAGCACAGCTGATCTCCTCTTCCACTAGTCTCTTGAGGCGGACTGTTAACTCTCGCATTTTCACAGGAAAGACGGGGGTGCCGTTTTTCCTTTGTTCTGCCAGTGGGTTCCCAGATTGATCCTCCATTGAGTCACTCATCATCCATCTTAAGGTTTAAGCAGACCTAAAAAAAAGAGAGACAACTCAGTCGCAAACTGTACAACAAACATAAATACAAACCCCCATTCCAATGAAGTTGGGCCGTTGGGTAAAATTCACATAAAAAAACGAAGTCAATGATTTGCAAAGCCTCTTATATTCAATTGAATACACTGCAAAGACAAGATAATTAATGTTCAAACTGAAACGTTTTTGTGCAAATATTTTCTCATTTTGAAATTGATGGCTGCAGCATGTTTAAAAAACGTTGGGGCAGGGGCAACAGAAGACTGGGAAAGTTGATGAATGCTCAGAGAATACCTGCTTGAAACATTCTACAGGTGAGTGTCTTGAAGGGGTATAACAGGAGTCCAACAGTTTAAGAACAATGTTTCTTGACGTTCAATTGCAAGGAATTTAGGGATTTCATTGACAGGCCATAGTATAATCAAAAGATTCAGAGAATCCGAATAATTTCTACACGTAGGTGGCAACGTCGAAATCCAACAGAGAATGCTTGTGCATGCTTAAACCAACATCATCGTGTAAGGGATATTATTACCATGTGGACTCAGGAATACTGCTGAGTCCACACGGTAATATCCTTTAACTGAAAATAATTGTCAGTTAAAACTATAGTACAGTAAGTGATTTCACCTATTTCACTTTTTCGGGGGCCTTTCACCAACCAGGTTCAAATGGGGCGGGCCTTGGTATATGTGCTCTTGGCCTGTTGTATCCTGTTGCATTGAATGGGAAAGAATTTCAACCTAGAAAGCTTCAACACGTCCTCAGTTCCCAAAAGCTTAATGAGTGTTGACAACACTGTGTTGTTAGAAAGAAAAGTGAGGGAACATAGTGGTAAACATACATACCCGTCCCAACTTCGTTGTAGGGTTCAATTTCAAAATGAGCATTTACACAAAGCAAAGTTTCTCAATTTGCACATTAAATATCTTGTCTGTGTAGTGTAGCCTATTCAATCCAATGTAGGTTGAAATCAAGTCATCGTTTTTTGTTATTTACATTTTACACAACATCCCAACATTCAATAATTCCAAAGACGTGGAGAGACATATAGGCATCTCCTCTCTAGTTTTATATCCATGTTAAAGTATTGGCACAAAACGTCAATTTAGTCAAATATCTCCACTTTTTCAAGAGATGCACACGGACATCTTTTCCCTCGGGCAAAGGGGCTCTGCACTTGATTTTTGAAAGCTTCTTCTGATCGCCGCAAACGTCATCAGGGAAAGTTTGGGGAACACTAGCCCAAGACATTGGACTCTCGTAGAGAGGTGTTTACGATTCTGACGTGATCACTCTACGAGAGTGAAATGATATGAAATGATTCCTTGTTTACCCAGGGTGAACGGACTAAGCTTTGAAAACTTGTTTACAGCCGTGCCCTGCATATTTCATAGAACATTTCATGGTTGGGGTTCAATGCCTTGTTCAAGGGCACTTCAGCGGTGGTAATTTTAACGTGCCGGTCCGGGGATTCGAACTGGGGACCTTCCGGTATCAAGACCGATCCCCTAACCGTTCGGCCACTGCTCCCCCTTTGATCACGTCAGAATCGTAAACACCTCTCTACGAGAGTCCAATGTCTTGGGCTAGGGGAACACAATTGAATTGGCAGGTAGGTAGGGGAAGTGATTTCACTTTTGTCAGATATCACCCAAAAAAATCTGTTAAAATGCTCTATTATAAGGTGTGCAGACCATATATGGAGTTTCCCCCTCCACCGCGTTAGCAGAGGAGCTAATAAAAGTTCCCCAGGTGGAGGGTAAATTCTCCTCCAATCAGGATCGAGCAGCAGGTTCACATAGTGTAGCTACTCTTGGGTGCCCCTAGCGCACCAGGCTGGTACTACACGATGAATTTCAAATCACTTACCCTACCTTTAATTACCCAGGCCCTATCGCAATGCACCGGGACAATTGTGTGTCCCAAACTTGTGTAATGACCACTTGACGAGCGCGTATGTGTCAGCATGAGCGTACAAACGGAACCAAATGGACCCGCTAGGGTCCATTTGGTTCCATTTGTACACTAAGAGCAACCTGCATTGCAGTGCGTGCATTGCAAGTTAACTTGCAACCAAACGGCGCGAGGAGTTTGCATAGCAAGGATCATGCATGGCGACGCGTTCATGTGATCTGGACTTCAGTAGGAAGCGACTCTGGGAAGCGACAGGTCAGTGATAAACGAAAAGATAAAGTCATAATTACCACCAACCGCCGTCTCCTGTCGCCACAATGTGCAGACGGTGAGTTGAATTTCAGTTGAGAAGGCAACGAAACTGTATTTATTGTTTACTATTTGCTTTGTGCAGACTAGCTCTCGTTGACTCGTCTTCCTTTTCCGGAGTAGCTGCAGCACCCAACCAGAGTGCAGTTGCACTAACGCCATCTAGTGTACTGTATGCTGCTTTGCAGAATCATAGAAGCAGTGGAGTTATGTAGGTTTCTCTTGGGTTTACACGTTGGAATATGGATGACTGTGAGGTGTTAATTAAAATTTCACATAGCCTAAGAGCAGTATGATAATCTCCATGCATCTGAATTGATCAAAATACCAGCCAGCATATCTACACACACACTCCAGAGGCCACATTGCATGATGTACTGTTGTATCAGAAATGGCTAATATATTTGAACTGAAATCCTGTTGTTTTAATATGACAAATGAAAGGTTGAATTGGACTGAAGCTTTGCCCTAATGTGGGAATGATTATAGATGATTTGTTTCATAGACTGACAGATCTTATGCAGTCAGACACCCGTACTTTAATTACTCGTCATTATCTAATTACTTGTCCTTATTCCTCTTGCCCATCAAGATTGTGTCCAAAAATCTTCAGCAGTCCAGGGGTAGCTCTCACGACAGACTTGTCCTCCTCATCTTGGTCTGTGACTACATCTAGATTGTGACCCACAGCCTATGTAGTGGTGGTACAAAATCACAACCTTGTTTTTCAAAAGGTCAAGGGGACATAGAAGTGAACGGGAATATCGCAACTCTCCCACTGTAAGGCTCTGACTGCATGCTGCTTTGCACAATCACAGAAGTAGTGGAGTTGTTATGTAGGTTTCTCTTGGGTCTCTTGGGAATATGGATGACTGTGAGGTGTGAATTACAATTTCACATAGCCTGCCCTACAAGCAGTATAATAATCTCCATGCATCTGACTCTGTGGCCAATGCATTGTGATCCTGCATCTTTCTTCAGAATTGATCAAAATACCAGCCACAATGCCCCAATACCAGCAGCCACTATATTTACCCATACACCCCAGGGCACATTGCATGTACTTAACTTAAAATGCTGTTTTTTATATGGCAAATGGAATCAATGAAAGTTAGATTGGACTGAAGCTTTGCCCAAATGTTGGAATGACTTGTGCCACAGTACTAACATTATAGATGATTTATTTCATAGACTGACAGATCTTACAAAGTCAGACACCCGTCTTTTAATTACTCGCAATTATCTAATTATTTGGTCCTTATTCCTCTTGCCCATCAAGATTACGTCCCAAAATCTTCGGCAGTACAGGGGTACCGTAACTCTCACAACAGACGTCACGTGTCTGTCATTGTTTACACACAACTCACCCTTTTTCGTGTACTTGTAGCAGCCAACCAGAGTTAATTTATTTTTCTCTGTTTATATGGAGGGCCACTACCATTAAAGGTGTATATTGTATTTAATTGCGAATGCAGTGATCACAGTATGCCTAGTGTGTATTACGTAAACATGCATCACACTTCATATTTGGGCATGCCTGATTGGATGGAAGCCCATATATTGGAGGCGAACCTGCACGCGCTATAGTTATAGCCCAATAGCCTATTTACAAAAGTCCAGTGAGCGAGCCCCTGGGCCCTGTATATTCTATCCAGTCCTGTATCCCAGCATGGACCCTGAGGCCCACAGGGCACTTAACTACCGACACCTACTCTACCAAGTTGGAGTCATCGACTCAGAGGACTTTTAAAGTGGCCTATCTCGAGCACCACGAATAAACAAAAAAGAGAATTCAGAACGTCACTCTCTTGTCTCGACATCAGTATACCGAGTTCATGGGAAATGTGAAATATTAGACAATTCAGAAAGATATGGTCTAATAATGGGTTGTGTGGTTTCACCTCACCACACTAATGTGAAGCGTGTGTGTGCGTGTTCCTGCGCACATGCGCATGCACCAGCATGTGTCTGTCCAGACTCCATACTCTGTCCCTTCGGTCCTTTCTCAGTGACGTTGTCTGACTGTGACTACCCTCTCAGGTGGTGAGTGGCGGCCTGGCGGGGATGTCTTGGTTGAGTCGAAATGCAGCCTCCGTCCCGAGGGGCCAGGAGTAGGAATGCCAGACCTTCTACCCTCAGTAGAGGTGGACAAATCAGAGGAGGTGGACAGCTCGGAGATGAACTGCTTGACTCTCTTCAGGTACTCGTACTTATACTGACCATAGTGGTGAATGTTGTTATGGCCCGCTCCCTCCAAAAACAGGGGCTCCACGGGACGGGGACACCCCTCAAACATGGCCAGCCCGTGGGAGAAGTCGATCACGTCGTCCTCCATGCCGTGGATCACCAGCACCGGTGACTCCACTTTGGACACCTTCTCGATGCTGGGGAAGGCGTCGCAGCAACGACGGAAAATCTCAAAGCAACAGGTCTCACGTTCATTCGGGCAGATAACCCGCAGCCCTGACATGAGAGGAGCGAGCAAAATAACGCCGGCGCACTTGTATCGCGCTGCCAGGTCCACCGTGGGCACCGTGCCTATACTCTCGCCGTACAGGATGATGTTCTCCGGGGTCACGCCATACCTGCGCCTCAGCGCCTGCCAGGCCGCCTCCATGTCTGCGTACAGGTTCTTCTCAGACGGCCTCCCACCGCTGACCCCGTAGCCAGAGTAATCATAGGAGAACACGTTGCAGTTGATACTGGACCCGAGGCTACGGTAGAACTGGTACATTTGTCCCAAGTCCACTCCATTGCCGTGGGAATACAACAGCGTGTATCGGCTGTTGGGGGCGCAGCGTATAAACATGCACGCGATCTGGTTTCCCCGAGCACTCTTTGTTTTAAAGACGGCGACGGAATGCCGCTCAGAGTCGGTCAAAGGCCCGTCGTCGATTAAATTTAAGTGAAAGTCGGAGGCCGCAGTAGGATCGGTGTCGAAGGAGTATGTGGGCTCTGGAGGGTGGAACGCCAGGCACGCTACCATGTTGCAGGGCGGACAGCAAAGCAGACAGCACAATGCTCGAAGAGAGAAACCCATTTGAACCTGTATCAATTACCCGATAAATGGAGATTTCAAGTCCTTCCGTAATCTTCCCTTTGGTGTAACTGAGCCCTGTTTATAACATGGCTCATGTCATGACATGCCATGCCCAGATATGCACATCTGTCATCTATATGTATGTACTTTTCCTAGTGCCATGTCCAAATATGGAGTGCAGTGTGACATACAGACATGTTCTGCTGGCTCCCATAGCAAGGGCTCACTGCACTCAATTATATGGGATCCCCCTAAAATTGCAATCACCTAGGTTGAGAATAACTGGTCAAGAGTACCTGCTGTCTTCCTACATCAGGGATCTCCATATACAGTATGGGCATAAAGACACGTAGGCCTAAAAGAAATCAGCACCAAACTTAGCCCGGGAGAATAAGGCATTTACACTAAACTCCCTCTGGGTCCCTGGGGTCCTTTGAAATAGTCATCAAGATTGACGATCAGTCAAACTGTTTTTGAGTTAATGACGTACAAGGGCAGTGTTGCCAACTGCCAAATCCAAAGAGCTAGTGGATCTTGCCAAAATGCACTAGAATGCGCTAAGGGCAGGCCTAGGGCGACACGTGCAGTGTGTGTATGTTATGTGGTCTCGTGTTAGGAAGGAAAGAGGACTGTGTCATAGGAGGAAAAATGATGAAAAACAAGGGTATCTGTTTTGTATATTATATAATATTATCTATCTATCTATCTATCTATCTATATTATTATATTATATTTAGAGCTGTCAGTCGATTAAAATATTTAATCGCGATTAATCGCATGATTGCCCATAGTTAATCTTCGATTAATCGCAAATTAATCGCATATTTTTATCGGTTCTAAATCCAACTTAAACAGATCTTTTTCAAGTTTTTAACACTCAAGTTTTTAACAGCAATGTGAGCAGAGACACATACTTTGCCACAAATGCATATTTTATTGGAACAATGTCAATAAATGATAAATGATAGTGGGCAAATTTGTGCTCCAAACTATTTCCCCATTTTTTTTGTTGGTTGTTTGTGTATACCAAGCAGCTAATAACAGGTGATGCACAAAATAACTGAACAAAACAAAGTGCATATAACAGTGTCAGAGTCATAAAGAACTCAAATTATATAGTGCAAGGCTGTAGCCTTTAGTAAACAATTATGTTCTGTATTCTTAGCGTCAACGTGTGTTTCATCTCTTTTCTCAAGCATCAACGTGTGTTTCATCTCTTTTCTCAAACAAAGGAGACAGTTCTGTAGTACTGAGCAGAATCTGAATAACCCTAACTCCTCTTAGCTCTCTCAAAAATAAGCATCTTAAGCATCAACATAAGCATCAACACAGTAAAGACTAATCAAGACAGCTAAGCAGTGCAGTCAGGTTAGCTTATAACAACTGTTCAAGTAATAAGTCAGCCTCCATGTGGCCCCTAACTTCTTAAACAAAATAAACTTGTAAACATGAAAATGCTTCACATCAAAACAGACCTACAGTAGTGCAGTTATTGTAGCATATAGCAGCCCATAGTAATTGTTGCATTCAGACAACAATAGCTAATGTTTGAGCCAGTTGCTCAAACTGACAAGCTTATTGACATTTTCAGGTAACAAGGATGCTCGCTTTTTCTGAACAACATTTCCAGACAGAGAAAACAATCTCTCACATGGCACTGATGTGGCAGGTGTTGCCAGGTACTTGCGTGCAAGGCGGGCCATCATGCTGTGTGCCCCTTCATGGTCAGACCACCACTGCAATGGACAGTCACCCAAGGCGATAGGGGGCTCCGCCCTGTAGCGGGCCACCCAGTTCTCCACACAGTCGTCCTCTTCATCAGATGACGCATCTGGGGCAGCCAGGAGAGCGATGGCTGGTCTTTTCCTAGGCGGCTCAGATGACTCTGCTCTTTCATGCTGTGTAGGCATCTCCTGCCTGAGCAAGGCAGTGACTGAACTCCACACCTGAATGAATGAATGAATGAGTGAAATTTTCATTTTCATTGGAGGATTACAGTACGAGTCAAGTACACACTACAACAAAACGGATAACAGCTTAGAGAATTAAAGTACAATTGAAGTACAACTGCAACAAACTGATTGGACATGCTCATTTCACCAGGACATTAAGAGATACAAATGATAACTAGCAAAGTAAATCATAGTGGGGGGTAAAATCATAGTGAAGGTAAAAAAGGAAAGGAAAAGAGAAATATACAAAGAGGGGAAAGGGCATTGAGGGGAATTACCTCAGCCCTGTCAGGTTTGTTCAGACACTTGAGGTCCTTAAATCTAGGATCCAGAGCTGTTGCAACCTTCAGCCATGGGATGTTTGTCTTCTCCTTGCGTTGCTCCAAGTCTTCTGAGAATTTATTCTTGAATGCAACCAGGTATGCTGGATCATCCTCAGAGACCTCCATATTTCGGGATACATGACGAAATGCTGGCAACATAACTGAACAGGAGACATACTTCTCTCCTCCAAGAAGTTCAGTTACGTACCTACAATGAGAGAAAAAGAAGAAGAAAAAAAAAAACTTAGGGAATTCAGGAGCTGAGCTTGCCCTTAGTAGAACCCCCCCCCCCCCCCCC
>CM076970.1:15632645-15699753 GCA_039105355.1 Benthosema pterotum
CAATTATAAAGCAATATCCTTAAACACCCACAACTGAACATTTTCCCTCGTCTACACTTTTGAATGGTTGACACGTGTTTGGGAATGAATTCACCCCATGTTTGTCCTTCTATTCTTATTAAAAGACATTTGGAGTACAAGTCTGATTTTCTTTTTTATCCATCTTTTATTACAAAAGGGCAATATGTATAGTTGAATTTGATTGATTGTAATTCAGATTCTGAAGAGAGCTCCCTCTGCTGAACAAAGAAACAGGTGTCAAACAGAGTGCAAATGCTTGCCTTGTATTGCAAATAATGTGTGGATGCTTATTGCTTATTGCACAAAGGAGTGTGGGTGGAGAGATTTTACTATGTGTATGAAATACGTTCAATGTCATGGGGGGAAAAAGGGAGAAAACAAGCCTACTCTGTTCAGATTTCCAAAATTCCAGCTATATGTATAATCTAGTCTCATATCACGAAAGTATAGGCTACTCATAATTGCCCAGCCCACTGAGCCCAGACCAGCCATTTGTTCGAGGACTGTAATAAGTAATAACCTATTCCTGCTGGCTGCTGTAACTAATAACAATACTAGAGCAGGGGTTTTCAACAGGTGGTCCGAGGACCACCAGTGGTCCCTGAGAGGATTCCAGGTGGTCCCCAGGCTAAATGATTTAAAGTTGGTTAACCAGATGGAACTTTTTGAGAGCGTAAAAATGTTTACATTCTCAAGAGTTAAAATATTCATCATCTGAATTAGCCCAAGTCTACTCAACTAGAGAATGTAAGGGTCATTTTGAACCGTTTTGTTTTCGCCGCCTGGAATTGTGTAGGCCTACATTATAAGCAAAAGAAATCTTTAGTTTTAGTCTGTGGGGCTAAAATGTCCTCAAATTGTGGTCCATGGCCCAAATTCAGAAAAAAATGTCCTGAAACTGGTTTGAAAACCAGTTTCAAAACTTTCGCTTTTTAGCTACGGGCGAAGAAAAAGGTATAGAGGGCGTGGCCTGGTGATGATTGAAAGATAGAAGGCTGTGAACTGTCCTGCCAAAAGATCAGTCTTTAATTTTTGTTTTGAAAGCGAAAACATTCCACGGTGCCTTATGTAATGTTATAACGAAGCCACAGCCTTTTACCGCCATGCTAAAGTGGAGGCAGACATTTCGTGTGGAGCTGAAACAGTGTGTACTGTAGCCGAAACTGTGCTCCGTCCGGACGGAGGCAGGCAGGCAGGCAGACAGGCGGTCTAATCTGGGATGTCGTCTTGTTCCATGCTATCATGTCCACAGCAACAGCACTGAGCGGGCGCGCGGCAGAATGGAGGCGAACAGCGCTTCGCCTTGGGCTTACTACTACTACTTCATTTGATTAAACACAACAAATGTGGGCCGGGCTTTTTGAAAAGGGAAATTTTGACTCTTTGCAATACGATACGATCCCCTCTTTTGCTGTGGCTTCGGCAGAGGAGAAAGGATTCCGTCTTTGTTTTTGTCTGGAGGGCTGAAACACTGATCTGAGCTCAGAGGAACGGAGGACGCGTGCGGGCGCCCACGTTTTGGGGGGTGTGGGGTTGGGGAGGGTTAAAGCGTGTCCATCGCGGTGGTGCGTATTTACGCACGGCAGCAGCAAGCGCGCAAACAAAACAAAAAAAAACAAAACGGGATGGCTGCCGAACTTGTCACCGATGCCGCCATCGCAGCTCCCCAGTCTTCTTGGTACGGCGAAATTATTTATGGACGCGCTAATTACATCCACGAAATGGGTTGCGGCGAAGTGGGACCCCATCTGTACAGCCGCATGTGTTGCGCAGGTAAGCATGATATGAGCGGCGCCGTCCGATCATCAACAGTCTGTCACTGTCCAAGAGTCTCCGTGTAATAGGAGGAGTTCTGAATCTTGAACGTTTGCGGGGGAGGGCTGGGGGTGGGAGTGACAGTGAGTGCGTGCGTGGGGGTGATGCGTGCTTGCCTCGCACGATACGCCTGAAATAACAAATCTACAAGCCCATGGACCCGTGGTTTACAACCATTTGGACACCAGGGTCGGGACCACCGTTTATTCAGTTCTTTCAATTCTAGGCTGGATTTCCGCAAACAAAACAGTGTAGACGTCTTAATTAAGTGGTGCTAATTCTCAGATGATGAAGATGAAGAGTTACTCCTGGTTAACCAACTTCCATCATTGACCTGGGGACCACCTTGAACCCTTTCAATGACCACTGGTGGTCCCCCGACCACTGGTTGAAAACCACTGTCATAGACAGTCGCATTGCTGTGACTGTGAGCGTGTTGATCAAATCTGATCCTTTTACCGTCGGCACCGCCATGCGGCAAAGTATACCTCTAGCAGCTATAACGGTACAGTTAATTGTAGACCTGTAACTGTAACCTTACCTGTACCGTCAACCGTCAATTAAGTTGTTGTGATGCCACATGCACCGGGAACTATAGGCCACGTTATGCCTAATTTGCACCGCTTTTTCCATTCCATGGAACTGCTTTCAAGCTATGAGAAAATACAGTATACACAATAATTATGCAGACTACCTGAGGTCCTGGGCCTCAACTAATTAATAGGCCTACTGTTATATATTATTTATAATATCCTCAGGGTATTACATTTAGGTTGTCGTTTTAGTAGCCCCACTTGTGCAGGCAAAACGGTCAATCATGTCACTTTTTTATTCACCATATCCCCTATCACGTGATTGATTGAATAATTGTATACAGGGCGGGGTAGTGTTAGACATTTGCGTTAAAAGACATACACGGGGAATTGTTTCCATTGTGGTCCTTTGTATTGATCGACCTGAAATAACACCAAAACGCAATATCAACATACTGTATTGTATAAGTAGGCCTAGCCCTAACTAATATTTGCTCGCAAACACTCATTGCGTCTAAGTGCAGTCAGTGTGAGTGTCAATTGACGTTTACTGCAAGAAATGGGCGTTGATATAGGCTTAATTGCCTTAAGTCTTAATTGTTCAATTAAGACTCAGAACGTTTTTAGTTTGGACAGCGTATTTTTTTTTTTACATCCCAGGATTTATTTTGCTGCAAGAAATCCTTTGTCTGAAAAGGTAACAGCAACTTAACTGATCCTCATTCATATGCAACAGGTTAAACATTAACCACATGTCTTATCGCGTCCTTCTCCCACTCCAGTCATGTAAAACATTACGGTTATTATTATCGTTATCATTGGATTGTACAAATCTAACGGGACCGCTCAACATTTCCCACAGGAGGCTGTTTTCTTTTTTTCTCTCTCTCGCTGAAGTCCCCTTTGCTCCAGACAGCAAGTATTTTCCTTAGCCAACAACCCATGTATAAATAATACGTCAATGGACTCCCAGCTTCTGTCTGTTTTGGTATGTTGTCCTGGAAACGAGTCTCCCCTTTCATTTTACGGCAAGCGAGAGAGTGACTGTCCAACAGCACGAGCCAAAACCATGTTGGCCACTGTTGACCTACTGCTTACTATATCAACAGTTGTCATAATAATTCTTGACTATAGGAGGTGGGAAGATCAAGGCAGAAGATCACCAGTTACATATCTGTGTAATTGTTTTTCCAGTTCTATAGACCAGTTTCTAATTTGCCTGGTGATGATGAATGATTTGAGGTACTGTATATGAAACAGCTTGAGCACTGTAGTAACACAATTTCAACAGAGGAGGGAGACAAATATCACCTCCATCTGGAGGAGAGGCTAATGGCTGTCAATACCACAGCTTAAATTAAAAGAACCCATCCCATCTCCATCCTAATCACTCACTCCTACTGTGCTTTTGTAAACACACATGAATGAGCAAAATGTGTTCCTAATTATAATGTAATTGATTTGGTGTTTGGGTCCATCCCACAGTGGAAATGGTCACATCTGGTGTCATCTGTTTTTGTTCCATGGTGGATGTGCGGAGACATAATTAGGGCTGCAACTATCGATTATATAGCATACGCCATAGGCTACTTTTTTGATTAATCACATTTTCAGATGCACATTTGTTTTTGTTAATTTGTTTTATTCATCAACAAATCACTGCAAAAATCAGAGTTTACTGTACATACGCCAAAACCTGTCGGCCTGTCCTTCAGTCACGCCACTATACTGTATGGTTGTCACTCCTTGGCCGTGGCACGTCACACCACCATATATTACCATTATCTGTCACACCACGTGAAACCCTCCATATATAGACGTCTGATCTGATCTTACCTTATCAATGCCTAAACATTCAAGACACACTTCATATATGGCCAGTATCATTTCATATGTTGGTCTGACCCCATCAAACCATCATAAGCCCTAGCCCATATATGGGAAAGTCTGTCTCAACGAGTGTGATTTCTGCAACGCAAGTCACAATTGCAATTGAAACAAGTTGGTGTAAGGCTTGAACCTCAATATGTGAAGCAGCAGGGCTTGACACTAACACTTGCCCGCTTGCCCGGGGCAAGTAAAAAAAAATATTCGGTCAAGTGAAGACTGCTACCTGGTTGCCCGATGGGCAAGTGTGCAACATGTGCAACTTTGTTCGCTATAACACAACATGTGACGAGATAGATTTGTCTTGAAGGTGGTCATTTCGCTCTGCCTCTGTGTCTTTCCCTGATTTCTAGCTATCTCTCCTATTCCACTCCCAGGTCCATTTGGTTTCCATTGGTCTTCAACTGCGAAAGAAAATGTTTAAAGCACCCAAGTACAAAATAAAATAAAATGCTAAATTTACGATATATTTTTGGGGCAAGTGACCATGACCTGAGGGCAAGTAGACCCTGACTTGCACTTGCCTGATGGGCAAGTGCCTCAGAGACCTTAGTGTCAACCCCTGTACACTACAGTATATAAGAAAATCATGACACTGACCTTATCAAACCCTGAATAGTCATCCCTGTGCTGCATTAAGTAGCTCTGTAGTTTTAGTGCACCCAGGAGTCGGCCATCACCCAGCTAGATTCATCCATGGCCACCTCGCCTGGCTTTAGGGCAAGGTCGCTTCTCGCCCCTATTATTAATGCCATTAGTTGATTATTAATCTCACAGATCTACATTTTCTTTATGGAAGATTTAGTATTGATTATTGTTTATATTGTTTTTATTAACTGCTGCACGGCAACCTAAAGCAATGCTTTGTCAACATATTTTTCTATAATGGCCTCTTGGTTGCACGTTGGGATCTGCTGCCATAATTGACCTTAGGGCTTCCATTCCAGGTCTTCCCTATGAGCCCACCGAACCATCCTGCGCTCATTCCGTTACTCTTTTCTTATCAATCAGATCATAAAGCCATGAAGAAAAGTTTTTGCAGATGTTCCATTAAACATTCCTTTCCTCTAAAGGGGCCAGTAGTGCGTGCTACTGCCATGTTCACAGACTGAGTACAGACAGTTTAGGTGGGCGAGGTGGTTGAGGAGGAGGTGGTGGTGGTGGTGGGGTTATCACCGGGCTCCCCCTGTCTGTGTGGTGGATGGGTATACGCCCTGACCCGCGTAGGAATGCTCAGAAAGAAATGCACAATAAAATCCAGAGTGGTTCAGTTTTAACTCTTGAGTTTGATGGTGTGCAAGCTCTCCCCTTCATGCCAAAGCTGTCATCGTAAAACATGCTATGTGCTCAGTGCTATTACGACTTATGGCTGATCCCTGCAGTATTATAGTATGTTACAGAGGGGGGGAAAGTCCCCCGTTTAAATGATGCCAAAATGTGTTCTAACTTAGTCTTAGTCTTTAATCGCAAATATGATGAATAATTAATGCATGCAAATTAATATACAGTATAACATATATAGGCTATAAAGGCAAATCAAATGATTGCACTTGCACTGATTGCAGTTGATGTCCTTGCTTGAACATTCCTCAACGTTTTGTTATCAGGTTATCATATGCATTATGTGTTTTTCGAAGAGACACTGTGACATTATGCATGCACTTCCCGCCATAAACAAAACATACAGAAAACATGTGTGAGACACATTAAATTAATTATGCAGCATGCATATTTGGAATAGACAAAAAACATTTGCAGGAGACATATGCGAGGCACATGAAATTAACGGTGAAAAATGCAGAAAATGCTCTAAAAGAGGGAGGGTGAGGGTAGGGTAGAGTCTGTTATGCATTTGAGCAGCTTGGGTCTGCTTCTTTGGTGTTATTTGACATGCATTTCAATTTTGTAGGCTTGGAATATGCTGGGGTTTTGTAAGCCGTAACTCGTAAATGCTTGCATTGTGATTGGGGCTGCATTCAAAAAGAAATAAGTGGCAAACTATAGAGTAGAGGTAGTTATCAGCCACAACGTCTTCTCATGTCCCAACAAGCCACCGCCCAACGCAGGCATCCCAAGAATCCCTCTCTCCTCTCCCAAGATCTAGTGTCAGTGTCTCCTTTGAAAGAAGAAGATGGATGCTGGTAAAGGTGAAAGGTGTCCCAGGTATGTTTGGTGCTATGTGACACATGAATGGAGGTGCTATAGGCCATGACACAGAAGAGGTCTTGAACCAGGTCGTGACCATGGCTCCCTCGAGACGGCCTCCTTCTTCCCGTATTCCCTGAGAGACGTATCTGCGTCGCACATGACAGGCAGACATTACCTAATTGTTTGGATCACGATCCACGATATGCTTTATCAACAAACAAAGGCGCTGATGCTTGAGTTAACGTGTGGATCGTACCGTGGACACACCTAACCCAGCGCTCACCTCAGTGTGTCTTGGATTCGATACTCTGTTATTCGCACAATGGCTGCATTGTGGAGCGAACTAATTTTTCGCAGCCTGCCCGGCATGTTTTTCTGAAGCCTTTGTTTGTCTTTTGTCAAGTCCCAACTCCAAGAAACCAAAACCAAATGGTTGAAAGAAATCGTTTGTCTCAGAACAAGAATGCCCAGCTATGTTCTTTTTAAGAAAATCTCGAAATAGTTACATTCTTGTTAGCTTTGGATTCTTGTCCAAGTTGTCCATCCCCCCAAAGTTATCCTCCCCTCACACTCACTCAATGGAAACCACCTCCCTCATAAGGATCCCTGTAATTGTGCCCTCATGGAAGAACAAAATGTATCGTGCCCTGTAATCGTGCTTTGATTTGAGTCAGAAAATCCATACCATTCCTGGCATACTGGGTGAATGTGGTAGAATGTTCTTCTTTGTGGGTGAGAATTGGTTTCCATTGTATACGTTGCCTCCTACTCTGATCTTCTAAAGAACAGGCCTTTCATTCAGTGTGTTGTGATGTGTGGCGTGTGTGCAGCCTCTCTACCTCTGGACACACTCTTGGACTTGTTGCCTTGATCACGTGGTGCTCAATTAGGGTCAGTGGGCACTGATGGACTATTGTGGTTAAGCGTGGGCCGTTTTGATTAAGCTGGACAATAGGGATGCTCTCCACATTAATGGAGTTTTTTTTTTGTACTTGGACTGATAACTCAGAAGCAGGCTTTTAAAGGGGAAGTCCACCCATTTTCAAAATTCAAATATGTCATTAGTATACCCTAGAGGTGCTGGGTGGACATGATAAAAAAAAAAGTTCCCCCCATTCTGTGTTCCCAAGAAATGGAGGTCTGCAGAAAGCCACTAACATGGTGAAACATCTTGATGACATCATCAAGATGTATTTTCACCATGTTAATGGATTTCTTTGGACGCTTCTTTTTTCTGAGAGCGTACAAATAGAACCAAATGACCCGTTAGGGTTCATTCGCCTTTAAAGGAGCATTCAGTGATTTGTGTGATTTGGGAAAACCCTCCAGTCCCCATGGTAACACGATGTGCACATCCACACACTCTGCAGTGGGGGAAAGTGCAACAAGCCAACAGTGCGCGCACCAAGTCCCACCCCCACTCGATGCTGATTGGAGGAAGGCCCTGATTTAAAGCTTGTTCTAAGTCAAGGCAAAGTTGCGTGTAATAATTCATGTGTTGCTTTTTTGATGACTGTTACTTTAAAGGTAGTATAGGCAACTTTTTAGCCAAAAATCTTTTTTTTGCCTTTTTCACCTCTACGTTGCTTTTATTTTGATGCTGCAGCTCTTTCCCTGCAGACAGACACTTGCTTTGTCCTGCAGACGGTCCAGAACTTTGTCGTTGTTAACAAATCATGAAAGCATAACATTTGTTGGGCTCAAGGAAGGCGGTGTTAATTTGTGAGGGGGGAGGGGGTTGTATGGGGCAAGGCAGCGTTTTAGCCAATCAAATCACAGCAGAGGTGTTAGTTTGTTTTTAAACAAATCTGTTTACAAACACAGTGTTTGTACACACTAAAGTTGCCTCTATTACCTCACCTTAACTACTGCTTCTTTGTGGCCAATTTGTTTTATTGAGCTCTAAAAACACTAGCCAACCTGATGGCAAACCATTTCACTTTTGTATTTACTGCGATTTTGGCATACTAAAAACATTGCTATTGCTAAAAGTCAGGCAACATGGGTTATGCAGTTCTAGTGTTAACTTTTTGTTTAAGATTAGGAATGAGGTGTGAGTTTCACAGTTTTTGAATGTTTGACTAAAGCTAAACTAAATGCTTAAACCTAAACGCTTTAGCAAATACCTGAGTGACACATAATAAGTACAACGGTGGGATACATACGCTTGAAGGCCCCTTTGGCGCTCTCATTATGCCAAGTTATGCAACTGCGCACCTCTGCTGAGGCACCCGTCCCACATTGCCTTTGCAAAGCTCTTCCAGTGATTTGTTGCAGCAGAGGACTGCTAGGGTTTTAGGGTTGTCTTTGTCAAGGCATGGCCTGGGTGGAGTGTGATGGGCTGGGTTTGGGTGTATGGGGTTGGGCCGGGACGCGCCTGGAGGAACAGACTCTCCCCCTTCTCTCTCTCTCTCCATAGACCACAGTGTGGTGAATGACAGGTCCTGACACTGTAGCCTGCAGGCAGGCATTCTTCAAGACTAAAGAAGAAGAAGAAAAAAACAGAACCGTATGTCAGAGTCAGAGTAAATGCTGGAAGAATGGAGAGAGAAAAAGTGCCGGAGCTTTATTGGGGGCTTGAACACTCCTACTTTTAGCAGCACACCCCCTTTCGAAGTTTAACCGTGCAAATTGTCTACAGTTGCCTGTTTGTTGTTTCTTGCATTGAGTCAGTGAGGCACCGATCTGGCCGTGCAATGGCAATGCACCACAGCTTCAGAAATTATTCCTCTGACAGCGTGAGTAGTGACACGGTCTTCATAGAGGACCCATACTACCATGGCAAGCTTAAGGCTCACAGAAAAGGTACAGTTTTAATTCCAGTAGTTGAATTACATTTTTGGTGGATTCGCTTGGTTGCAATTTCAGGTTTTTTATGCATTGAAATCTGTCGTGTTGGTGTGCACTGTGCAGCTCAATCTTTTTTTGTGATTTGACAGCTGTGTGTTTGTGGGAATGTTTCTATACTTCTACACTGTACATTCTGACGTGTGGTCATTCTATGATATCTACTGCCTCCCCTCGAATGGGACACGCCCCTTTGTTGTCATGGTTACTCCTAGCTCAGTTTAACCACTCCCTATTATGTTACAGGTAAAAATAACTTATTCTTTCAAAAATGTTATTTCTAAATTAGCCAATCTACCAGCTGCTCACACTTTTGTAAAGTGGCTGTCTCCGAATAGACCTAGTATAAAATAGGTGAATGGTTAGCTATGATAGTTCAGTACATTGATAAGGGGAAGATTAACAGAACGGAAACATGCATACATGTTGACTTGTTTGAGGTGTTTTGTCTGGAATGTGGTTTGAGATTCGGAATGTTAATGTCAACTCGCAGATAACCTCCGACCTTTGCTGCCTTAAGGCTTATACTTTCTTGCAGATCCCAACTTTAGAATATATGTGGGAAAACACAGAGAAACAATGCTTGCCACAGCAGGCAATAATAACAGCAATTGTGCTGACGGCTGGATAGGCTTTAATACAATACAATTTCTATGCTTGTATTGCTTGTATCTCCTTTTTTGTAAGCAGAATCTGCGTCACTATATTAGACATGTACAAGTAGACCTACACTATGTGACATATTGTGCCAATATGTCACAAACACTGCTTCGTTACTGCCCTGATTTACATTGTAAATACCGAAAGAAAGAGGGCATACAGCTGGTTACAGCTGTATGCCTCACATCAATAAAAAAACGTGCCTCACAGTTGGCACGTTAATAATAAGGAATAAGGGAAAATGGCAGAGTGAAGGAAGACATAAGTACAGCACACACAAACCAAAAGTAGAGATACTAAAATGTTGTGTGGCAGTGCATGATTATGAGTCACATTGGTAGTTGGCACTGGAGTACTTTGGTTGCCTTTAGCTCTTCTTCAGCTTGCCCTTTCATATGATTATTGCATCTTTTTAACACAAGACCAGCATTGTCGAGCTTGTGCCCGGGGAATTAAAATAAAAAGAGTCTTAGATTTCACTTCTTTGTATCTTTGTATCTACCGATATATTGGCTTTACATTCAATCATAATCAGGTTTTACACTGCTCAGCTGCATGCATTTCAATAAAATGTACTAGGGATCGAGTTGAATGGAAATCAAGTCATTGAATTAACGGAAACATTGTCATCACCCACTGTAGGTGCTATGGGGCTTTAACAATAAATACCTATCATCAGCAATGAGCCTGATGACAGCCCTGCAGAGTGCTGTAAATACTGTAAACAGCAGGGAGAGACAACTGCAACGACAGCCGAGTTTCCATCTGGTTTTAAAAGTTGTGTAAAACAACATTGCACAACATGTGCATGCTGGTATGTGATAAGGTGGCCGATCCGCTTCTGCCAACATTAAAAAAAAGCGTTGACAGACCCTGACTATGGATTAATCAGACTGTGGGATCTATCTGGCGTTTGGCAAGGTGGAACATGTTCTTTTAGAGGTGTTTCAGAAGTACAAAAACTTTTTTTTATTGATAAGCTCAGGGAGTCAAACATCCAGATGGCTTGGCAGGCTAGTTGCCCAGACGGTTGAACTAAACGTCCTGTGTCTGTGTCTCTTTTCATACACCTGTTGAAATTCAGCTTCAAGTCTCAGGCTATTATTCATTTTGATGGGTGGCTTTTGTTGACATACAGACACAGTATTCCATCAATATTCAATATTCCACCAGAATTACATTTATCCACAGTTTAAAAAATGTTATCTCTGTAGGAGGTATTTTTAAACAATTAATACAGGGGTTTTCAACCTTTTTCATACCAGGGCCCACTATTTATTCTGCATTTTTAGTCTCGGACCCAAAACTAAGGATTTTCTGGTTTGTGTTCACAATTTAGTAGAGATAACTAACTGGCAAAACGTTGGTCAAAATAACAATTCTTCTACATTTTCTAAATCTTGAAGATTAAGGAATTCAGGTGTTTAAATATAATTTAACTCTTGAGAGCGTAAAATCAAATGATGTATCATTTTATGATCTCAGGAGTTACAGATCTATAGGGTCCATGTGGTTACCAACTCTCCATCATTTAGCTGGGGACCGCCTGGAATCCTCCTGGACCACCTGTTGAAACCCCCTGAATTAATATGTATTCAATTAATACTGTATGCAGGCCTAGTGTTAGTGATACACCTGTACTAACACTGCTGCCCCTTCTCTCTGCCTTTACAGATGAACGGGACCGGGTTCAGAAAAAGACCTTCACAAAATGGGTGAACAAGCATTTAGTGAAGGTAAGACCACACCACACCGCACCACCACAACAACGCCCCACTAATAACAATTCTCATTTTCAGGGCAGAAAGCAAATTAGTATTTACAGTAAGTGGGCGATAAAATGTAACGAGTTTAAGTAGTTTACGGTGCCAATAGAACGAGAAGCTGCAGCTCGTTAGTGGCTTAGTTAATAGCCCAAAGGTAAACTGAATGGCAAAACGATGTCCTGGGATGACTCTGTGAAAAGTATACTGGGACTGGGGTAAATATCTACAGCAGTAGTACATATTTACTTAAGTTGGGAAAATATTGTTGCGAAAAACTATCGTGCTGAATCTCTGTTAGCTGAGAATAAAATCCAGAACATAATCCAGTTTGGACCACTACACCACTAATAAAATGTGAAATCTCTTGGAGCAGTGGTTTTCAACCAGTGGTCCTTGAGAGGGTTCCAGGTGGTCCTCAGCTAAGTTGGTTAACTAGATGTAACTCTTGAGAGCGTAAAAATGAAACCAAATGGACCCTTGGGGGTCCATTTAGTTTCACAACTAGAAGATTAACGGTCATTTTGGTCTGTATGTTTGCCCGTTTCATTTTCCAAATCCAGCCAAAAGCAAAAGAAATCTTTAGATTTGGGGGTCTGCGGGGCTAAAAATGTCCTAGAGAAGCAAGCTATAATGTACTTGGATAAAAGAAACACATCAGCCACACTCAGTCTAGCTCTTCTCAGCTCAACAAAAACACACATGCTATTTGCGTTAAAAAGAATATGCGTGAGTGAGAATGAGTCAGAAACACCTGGTGTCACTTTAATCGGGTTCAGAGGGGTCTGCAGCATCTCTGGGGCGGGCTGGAGAGCTGGGGCTGGGCTCAGGTTTCCAACATCTGCTTTCCAGACAGCCAGGCAGGCTTATTGAACTCATTGTTGTGGGCAGATACCAGTAAAGACCCTGGAAGAGCCAGAAGGAGCACACCTTCACCCCCAATGCTTCTTAATGCTAAAATAGTACGCACTGGTTGTGCTGTGTTATGCTCGTATGTTATGTTGATCTATTTGGGGTCTTTGCTGCAATTGTAGTTTGTCATTAGGGTTTCCATTGGAGAGATTTTGTCTCATCAAATGGAAGTTCGGAATTCGGAATCGACAGGTTTATCTAGATGTGAACCGCAACAAGTCCCCGTCATAATAAGTATAGTATAGTAGTTATTCTGCACCCAGATGGTGAGCATCCCCGTTGTGCTGTATGTAATTACATTCCAAGAAATGAAGTAAACAGTGCTTATTACCCAATGATGTCCTAAATCTTACAATTGTGGTCTTTTTTAACAGCTTTGAAGAAATCTCAGTCGTAAATTACCTCATCTTTAATTTCAAGTAAAAATGAAAAACAGCCCCCCACACACACAGACTGTTTGTGTTATTTTATTGTTGTAAAAAGAATCAGTGTCAATTCTAATTTCCGCAGGCCTTGAATTGTAGTCAATGCGTCTGGTCTCATGCCGAAACAGCTCAGTTGGTTAAACAGATGAAAAGTTGGTTAACCAGGTAACTCTTGAGAGCGTAAACATGAAACCAAATGGACCCGCAAGGGTCCATTTGGTTTCATGTTTACGCTCTCAAGAGTTAAAATATTCATCTGAATTAGCCCCAAGTCTACACAACTAGAGAATTTAGAAGATTAATGGTCATTTTGATCTGTTTGTTTGCCTGTTTTGTTTTCCAAATCCAGCCTGGAATTGTTGGACAAAATCTTTAGTTGTGGCGTCTCTAGGGCTAACATGTCCTCATGGTCTCGATTCTACTTCCGCAGGCCTTGAATTGTAGTCAATGGGTCTGGGTCTTATAATGCCGAACCCAAACAACATGTCTCCATCGCCTGGAGGATGTTGTCTGCTATTTGCTATAGCTGCTGAGCCAGCAGCACGGTCAAGGTGATGGATCTGTGTCCCCAGAGAACTGGAGTGTGGGCCGCTTAAACTCTTCTGTGTGGAATTCCTGGTGTAAGCCAAGCGTGAAAGGGGGCGGGGGCGACGTGGTGAATGTTCTTTGAGTCTGGGTGACTCACAGGCTTTTGTCATTGTTATTCCCTTGCGAGGGAGTCCCTCTGATCTGTGGCCCAGAAGAAGACGT
This sequence comes from Benthosema pterotum, assembly GCA_039105355.1. Classification (NCBI taxonomy): domain Eukaryota; kingdom Metazoa; phylum Chordata; class Actinopteri; order Myctophiformes; family Myctophidae; genus Benthosema; species Benthosema pterotum. The sequence goes on from CM076970.1 coordinate 15,646,407, forward strand.
GCGCGTGCGTTGCGTGGAGGTCAGAGTATCTGGCTGGCCTCCATATTTTTGCCTTTTGATTATAACAAGCAGATTCATGGGAAAGAAAGGGGGGAAACACGGTCTGTTCCTGTTGTTCCAAGTGCCCCCTGCTGTTGTTACACTGTTGCAGTTGGACTCTAGCATTCCCTGTTGTGGGGAGGGGGGATTCAGTGACAAATGCAGATGTACAAGCTCACAAAGCATTGCGTACAAGCTCACATAACAACGCAAAACTTTTGGGTTTTGCATTGTTATGTGAAAAATTTTGGGTGGAAATAGTGTGTAGCGAAAAGTGGAGGGATCCTAATATAGAGCCAAGGGGTACTGATTGTTTAAGTGGTTAAAGCTCTTACATGTAATTTTATGGTCAAAATAATAATTGCATTGTTTTTTAATGTTTTTCATGAAGTCGTCCTATAATTAGATCATCTTCAAATATATCCCTGTAAGCTTTGTCATTGGCTAGCAAATAGTCCCGGCGGGAGTATTTTTTAGCCAATCAGGAAGAGCCTCACCTGATTGAGGAAAAAGGAGAGGACTGTGTGGAGGACTATGATTTTTTAAAGAGCCACTGTGACTCCTTTGCTTGTAATAGATACTAGATATTTTCAGGAAGTGATCTAATAACAAAACAGTCAAAGATAGAGTAGAAAAAGAAGAAAAAATGCCTTTCAAATTCTGAGATTTATTGCTTATATATACATTTTAATTTATGCCCCACTGACACAAGGACCAAAGTTGGACATAATACAGGAAAATTAAAATTAATCCGAATACATTCCAGGGTAGCCAGATCTCTGCATCTATCAGGCCAAGTGAACTCTCTGTTTTTCTGTTTCCTCTTACTTTTACATGCACTTTCACTCATTTATGCTTTCCTCTTTCCATCCTTCCTACTGTCCTCCCTTCCATCCATCCTTCTTTTCTCCACCAGCACTGGAGAGCAGAGGTAGGTGCTGCTGCCTATGAGTGCTTTAAGTGCTGAGTGGACACACATTCCTTCTGCTCTGCATGTCTCTCTCTCTCTCGCGCGCTCACTCTCTCTCTCACACAAAGACATGCACGCAGTCAAGCATTTTACTTGAGTGCTTTAACCACCTAATCCCTGTTGTTACTAGTCTTATTTAACACATGCTTATCTCAGTGTTAAAGTCTTTAAGTCTGTATAATATTTAATTTATTTTAACATTTTGGGCGACGCCTTCTGGTGACATCCTGGTCTTTCAGCGTTTAGATACGAATCTTATCACTCACAAATAAATGCTGCAGTGTCCTATCACCCAACTGTATTTCAAAAAGCGTATAAAGTAATTGGAAAATACATAAATAAGCAGGGGGAAAATTGTGTGTGCGAGCGTCAGGCTTGTACTATGCATGTAATGTTTGGTTACTGGAAGGAGGAATCACTGGAATTAATAATGTTAAAACTACAATATACCAGTGAAATTCTACATCAAAAATGAGTTGTGTTTATTGAGAGCTCATACAGTACGACCTTAAAGTCAGAGTGTAGGAATTAACTCTCTAACTTAACCCATTCTGAATTGGAAAAATAATGCAACGATTTGCAACACATTTTCACCATTTTCCAAAATATCAGACTCACAAGCTCTCCGTGGCACGCTATGAGCTTGAAGGTCTCATATTTTTCAATAACTAAAGTAATGGCAATGATGCTAAGTATTAACAGAATCAAGACTCAATATCTGTTTGCTTTTAGCCGGTGTCATTCAGGGGTCTGTATCAATATATAACATGGTGGGAAAATTGGGAAATTGATGTATTGTGGTATTAATTACTTACCTAGCACCTGCTGTCAAACCAGCGTGTGCGTCTGTGTGCATATACAGAATAATACGTGTTCTTTACAAAGCGGTTTGTGTTGTGGTGCATTGTGCCTTTCGGCAATGGCAGGTGCACCAAACGAAAACCAAGAAAAAGACGAACATCCAACGAGCAATGTTTATATTGTCAAGTCTGAACAGAACCTTATGTTTGACCTGGCATTTGCTTCTGCAGAATGCACACAGTAACCATCCCTCACTGGCTTACGCCCCTCCCTGTTAGATTCCTGTGTTTATTCTGAACAGGTGAACTGTGCCAGACATAGTAGGACTGCGCTTAGAGTAAATCCTCGATTTAATCCGAAGACTCTCTGGTTTCCTGTGGATAATTATGAGATTACGATTGGTGTCACATTACAGTGCAGTACTTCATGTAATATAGTGTATAGACACAAAACCGATGATAAACGGAAGATCTGCTGATGTTACATGAGATTACGTGATTAACTTGTGATCACATTTCTGTCATTACTTCAGTTACTTTGAAATCAGTCTTTTGCGTTTACAACAAAGTATTCTCAATAAAGAGGATTTACACTATTACATAGTGATACTTTTGAAGTCTTTTGTGACATTAATTTTGATGTATTTCTTAATTTTTATTTTAGGTTTTATGACGGCAATTACACCCAGAAAACCTGAACTTTGAACATTAGGTAGATGTTCTGTGGTCTGGAGTTTTCTCTTGGGTTTGTAATGCTTTTGAGCTGCAATGAAAACGGGCAAAATAGTGTAAATCAAGGCATCTGGTGCCAGATGTCGTGGACATATATGGTGGATGGATATATCACATTCAGCAGGAAAATCACAGTACTTGTTTGAGCCAGAAAACCCCAGACCACAGAGGATCTACTGCATGTGAAAAGAGTGAAGCATTTTAGGATGTCACAATCCCTTTAATATTGAGTCCATAAAAGTACACAGCCTATGTGAACCAACATGTCATTATAGGCATGTCATTATTCTAGCTTTTCTCCCAGGAGATGTGAAATCATTTCCCGACAGTGACCATTGGTCGATGGCCCAACTGTCACGACTGATTTATGTTATTTTCCAACTGCCGAGACCACTGCCCGGATGAAATCGGTCGCGGCAGTTGTCTAATGGTCGGGTCCGTTGGGCCAACGGTCGGTGTTAAGTTTAGGTTTAGGCATAGGTTTTGTTTAGGGTTAGCTTAGTAGCGACCGGTAAAGAATGCTCACGGCTGTTGGCCCAACGGTCACAGCCATTTTATAGCAACCATTTTATAGCGACCATTTTATAGTGACCATTTTATAGCGACCGTTGGCAAACGAATGCGACTGCTTTACGGCGGTCGCGACCAGTAGTTACGGTTGGGAAACGATTTCGCCGTCTCTTTACTCATACTGAGATTCTCTTTTATGAGGGATCCCTGGCTAGCAGCAAGGCAATACAGAACAATGTTTAATTCAGGTTAGATGAACAACATGAACTCTCCGTCTCAACCATTCTCTTCCATCTCTCCGTCTCAACCATTCTCCTTCCATCCTCAGGCGCAGCGGCACATCACAGACCTCTACGAGGACCTGCGAGATGGACACAACCTCATCTCCCTGCTGGAGGTGCTCTCTGGAGAGACGCTGGTGAGTCTGTCTGTCTGTCTGTCTGTCTGTCTGTCTGTCTGTCTGTCTGTCTGTCTGTCTGTCTGTCTGTCTGTCTGTCTGTCTGTCTGTCTGTTGCTACCGTAGCTGGAACCACTATGACCTCCCCGATGGTAGGGTAGGACCTCTGCTTCTGCTCTGAACCCACCCTTCTACCACTGCCACCCTGTCCCCCCCAAATCCCCCACACTGTACCTCCCCCATCCTCACTTGATTTCCTGCTTTTCCAGGTCCATTCTACTGTTCAGGCTACTCGTATTGAGTTTTTTGCCCCTAACAAGCTCAAAACTGCTGTGTATTCTCTGAACCGTGTCTTAATATATGTAATCGCAAAGGCTCACGCGTCGTCAGCACTCATTTGCTTTCTTCCGCATGCCTCACGTCTTTTTGCGATATGAAGACAGTTCAATATGTGTTGAAGTAGTGTAATGTTTTTGTTTTGTTTTTTCCTTTATCCTAGCACTGGTCTTTTTTGGTATAACACACCTATTTGGTGCTGAACTCCATAGGCTTAAAGGGAGTGTAAGTGATGGGTTTTTTAGTTGAAACGTTAAATCTCTATATGCTGATCATAGTAATTATTGCTATAGAAGGTTTTCTCAGTAAATGTGGTCTCCTTATCTCTTCGATTCTTTAGCAAACCAAAAAAAGTGCTATATACAGTAAGCAACATGTTCATGTCGGGATACCGATTGGTATCCTAGCAGGGGAGAGAACCACACAAAGATTATGTTGTCGGTTTTCGATTCGATTGTGTTCCGGTTCCAACTTTGTCTGCTCTTTTTTTAGTTTTGTTTCGTCACCTTGTTTACGCTGCATCCTCTTGTATGAGTTCTCTCAAGTGATTGGATCAAATTGACATCCTAACCTGAACACGTGCATTTCCTGGTTACTGAAGTGTTGGAGGCACAGGGAGAACGAACACATTTAAGGCCAATGATTGAATATGATCGGAATATGGAGCACATTTAAGCAGTTTTCAACTAAAACAACATCACTCACACCCCCTTTTGAAAAAACACTAATTTCCATTCTTTGCTTTACATCTCGTTAACCGTTTCTCTGCACTGACTTCTTGTTTGATCCCTTTTTCCTTTTCTATCTAATTCCTGTGTCTGCTGACCTTCTATTTTTGCCCTGACCTGTCCCCCCTACCTCCTTCTTGCCTCCGCCTTCTTCTTCTTGCGATGCTCTTGCCTTGGTAGCCGAGGGAACGTGACCTTGTGAGGAACGTGCGGTTGGTGAGTGGCGCCTGGAACGTGACTGGCTGGCCGCCTCCTTGGGGGCGTGGCATGTGTCACCACCCCAGGTGGCTGCTGGGTTGTGCATGATGTCACACTTCCCTGTTACTGTCCCTTCGCTCGATCTGTGTTATCAACATCGGCCCGCCCATGCGCCACCTTCCATTTAGTTCTTTTATTTTAGGTATGATTTTTTTTCGGTATGAAAAATGTTTGCAAATCAGATCTGCCCTCCTGGGTCAGTAGTTCATAAGTTAATGATGGTGATTTGACCTGTTACCTGTAGATTGTCTTGGGTACAAACATTGGTTGGTTACAGGCTATTTTTGAGTGGAGTGAGTGTTTCACGATGGAATTTAATAATAACAGTACACAAGAGAGCATAAGAATTGTATTGGATGCAGTGTGTGCAATGGTGTGGGCATTTGAGAAAGAATTGTGGAAAAATGAAGATTACACTGTAGCATACAGTATACCGTATGCTAAGTTTGAACCGTATTGGGTTCCTTCACTCGATTGAAAAGCGAAGGACTAAGTAGCATCGCTGCAAGCCAATAAACGTTTTACTAATACAGCAGTAAAGCTTGCGATTGGCTTAGAGCTTCTATGACATCTTGCACTAATGCATGACGTTGTTAGCCAGGTGCTGTATGTTAACTAACAGTTTCCCAGTGGACTTGAGAGATTTGTGTAGCAGTCAGTGGTGGATGGATATGACATTTGGCTCGATCCCATGAAAGTACAAGGCCTACCCTAAGCTAAATGTTGTCAAGTTAGAAAAGATATATGTTACTTTTAACGGTGTGCTAGAGTCTACAATGTTGGTGACTGATCATTGGAGGAATCTACTGCTGCCGTATTATTTTTTCATTACCATGCATTCACCCTCAACCATCATGGCTGAACTCCAGTTCATTTCAGAGACATACCGTTATATGGAGAGATATCCAAATGAAAAGACTGCCTTTTCTGTTCACAACAGAATTTGAGACAAACCTCAGATAGCAATAATTACTGGGCGCGAGCAGAGCAAGCACAAGTTAAGCGATCGTCAATGGTCGTCGTCTCTCGAAGTAATCCGATTGGCCAGTTTAGTTGATGACGTAATAGTGACACATTAAGAGATCTCTATAAGTATCTCTGATCGCTCGCTCTGCTCGCGCACAAGTAGGCAATGGCCTACTTGTGCGAACGTATAGGCCATGGCCCATGGCCTACTTGTGCGCAGTGCGCAAGTTGGCACTCTACTGAGTGCAGATTGAGTTTGTTTTATATTTTATTTTTAAGACCATAACTGTTCAAAAGATGATACTTCTACAAACCATATGGAAAATATTTTATATGCAAACTCTTGAAAGTGGCAACTTTCATATAAAAGAATAAAGTTAATATACGATCCATAGTATTTTTTTTTGTAAAGTGAAAAATATATAATTTTGTAATTTAAAAGAATTATATATGGCATGCAAAACAGATATAAGATCCATAGTATTTTTCTTGTAAAGTAGCTTGTATGAAAGGTGCCACTTTCAAGAGTTTGCATATAAAGGTTTTTCCATATGGGCATACCTGCCTCAATCAAGGGGCCTTTCTAGATTGCTGAGGATTCACTGCCCAAATAGTTTATTTTTTCATCATTAAGTTAACTTTTGGGTCCTCTTGTTCTTTACAGCCACGGGAGAAAGGGCGGATGCGATTTCACAAACTGCAGAATGTACAGATCGCCCTGGATTTCCTTAAACATAGACAGGTACACAACTTATGATTCTTGTTTCAATATATAGATTTTTCAATTAAAACAAGGAGATATTAAACGTATCAATTTCCATACTTGAACAGGTCAAGTTGGTCAACATCAGGAATGATGACATCGCAGACGGAAACCCAAAGCTGACCTTGGGGCTAATATGGACCATCATCCTTCATTTCCAGGTAACGTAGAATTTACTTGGTTTATTTATTGATTAAATACAAGCCTTTATTGTGTATCCACAATGGAAAAAACCTGAGGGAAAGAAATCAAAGGAACAAAAATGAGTGTACTTGGCAACTTCTGTAGACCATCTAGATCAGTAACATTCCTTAGCACAGGTAATAAAGTAAAAAATCTCTCCAGACATCTCCTGATAAATCTGAGGAGACTGCATTACTCATCGGTTTTGCCTGAAAGGTTTCCTAGTCTGTTGTCCATCTTAGCAACTCTTCACAAAGGGGTTTATCAATTCATGCACATGCTTCTGTGTGTTGTATTTAATGGGATTGGGGTTAGTTTGACTTTAATCAAGTGCTGTCAGTTTGCTTACATTCGAACATGATTGATTCCCTGTGGGGTATAAGAAAACCACAGTGTTGTGCTCTCTGACTAGACTCCCTAATCAAACACAATTCAGCCCACCCACCGATGTTGACATAACTATTACAGCACACTTGGATCTAATTCAATATTTGGTACTCCTTAATCTCTATATATACTAGCCTACAATTACTACTGATTCCCATGAATTCACACCGACGAGACAGTGTATTTTTATTCTCTGTACTAGACTAGGGTCTAGTTATTTCAGTAGCCTACTTTGTGCTCATGTTTTTATACCCTTACAAATATTGGACATGTCACTATAGGGATACTGTAGGTTTAAATCTATAATTGATTGATGGTGCTTTCCAACACCAGCACCATATAGCAGATATACAAACTCATTATAAGCTTGTCAGTTGGCGTTTTCGTTTGGGTGTGCATTGAGTTTTCCCCATTGTGGCGTCTTGGGTGTTTAAAAAAAGTCCAATTTTACACCCAAGGGTGCTAAATGAGTGCATTTTTTATATAACATGAATGCTTTATGGGTGTAAAAACTGGGGTGTAAAAAAACGCCTCTGTTAAAATAGCAATATTGCTCAATGCTGCCTTTCGGCATAGAGCAAGATACAGCAGCCAGGGCTCACACTGTGTTTGAGCAAGAATTAAATTCACTCACTGTGACGCTCTGCGGATGATGGTATCCTCTTTAATTCAAAATGACATTTTTGTTATGTTTGGGGAATTGCTTTACCAGATGGCGACTTTTGAAAATGTGGAAAAAGTGAGAAATGTGGAAAAAGTGAAAATTCTTTGATGGATGTGAAGTTCATGGTGGTAGGCAGACCCGGGTCTCCTGCCCTAGTCCAGCATGACTCAGTGATTCCCAGGAGAAATTTGTGAAGCAAAATGGGTGTGACAAGCAGTCTAAGTTTATTCCAGTACTTTGCTTGCTTCAGCTCAGCATATACCTAGATTTAGAGGTCGATTTAATCCTTAAATCGTTAAATATGCTATATGAATCTAAGGCAGTGGTTTTCCAACCACCAAATGGAAACCAAATGGACTTGCAAGGGTCCATTTGGTTTCATGTTTACGCTCTCAAAGAGCTACATTTGGTTAACCAACTCTCCATCATTTAGCCTGGGAACCAGCTGGAACCCTCTCAAGGACCCTGGTGGTCCCCGGACCACTGGTCGAAAACCACTGATCTAATGTTTAATAGGTGTGCTGATGACTGATGACTGTGATGCTGATCATTATTATAATCGAATAATATTATCTTTGTCGGATAAACGTTTCAAGAACTTTCAAGAAACCCCTCCAATTCTATTCCGTTTACATTTTCCTATCTCCTGACATACTGTCCGGCTGAAAACCTCAACTGTTAATTAAAACCCCATCCTTGAGGAAGTACTTAATCATCTGGTGGATGTTATTTTGTTCCAAACAAAAGCAAACACTTGCAGTGGCAGATGGTAGTCATCATAAACAAAGGCTGATTGCCTTTTGAGCCTCCCCACGGTCTAGTAGTTGATCATGGTTTAAAGACACAAGCGGTTGAGATAATCGTCCTACTCTGTTGTGAGGGGGAGGAGGAGGCAGGAATTTCTCTCAATTTAGAGAAGTAAAGTAGATTTCGTCGTAAAAAAAGAGGGTGGAGGCCCCTGTTTCCATTTCCACCGGGCTTGTGAGTCACTCGGTGCCCACGCACGAACACACAGCACATGGGGTTCCCCTTTCTCACAGAGAAGGGGCGATTGTCCTCCCTTTTCCTCCTCCACCCCTTTCTAAGAAAGCCTGGAAGTGAAATTTTAGCACTTCTGTGACTCATCAGCATCGCCAAAGAAATAATGTTAACTTCTGTAATGAATCCCCTGCTTGTTCTATTGAGGGGCCCATAAATATGTCCCTCGACTTGAACATCTGGAAATGCATTTTTTGTTTTTGCTCAGTTTGAGGTGTTTCACTCGATCCTTTCAGCTCTTTTTGGCACAAGAAGTTCGATCTAATTACTAACAAGTATTTGCAAACACATCATACTATTTGATACAAATTCTAAAGCGATTAATCCTAGAACAATAAATGTGTTAAATGTGTCCATCACTAAACAAGGGTATATTTTAGCCAATCTAAACTACTTACAAAAAATATTTCTCATCAGAATACAATACGGCAGGTACAGCAATACATGGCAACGTGGGGTACTCTTCTTTCATATTTCATCATGGCTTTTCACAAAACAATATATATCATGGGGCAGCAAAGTCAGAGAAAAATGTGAATATACATATTTTTTAAATCTTTAAAAAAGAGGAATTAAGACATTCCTAAGACCTGTGAGATTCGTCCAGTGAAGAATAAATAAATAAATATTCATTATTCATTCCAAGTCCTTTGGAATGAATAAGATTTTTTTTTCTATCACTAAAAATGGGCAAAATTTACCCAAACCATTCCTGGGGAAAAAAACTAAGGGTGTGTGCAGGGAAACTAACCCACATTCTGTGATGTCACTGAGCATCATGAAGCTACTGAAAGACCCACCCACCTCAGATATCAGCAACAGTGTGACAATTGCAAAAATGCAATCGTCTGGGTAAAATTTACCCATGTTTAGTGTTCTAGGGTTAAGAGAGTAGAATAGATTATAACCAGTATGGAATGGATCATCTACTCAATATTCGGATTGGATTACCTACAAAAAATTGACATCATAGATAGACATAATACATTTGAAATAGCCTGTGGCTAGAAATTCTGTCTGTGTGCCACAAAAGGTAAACAACACAGCGTTGGCATTCAGCTACATCTTTACGACATAAAGCCTCCTGTGTATTTAGTCCTGTCTCATCTTTCATGACAGAGAGAGAGAGAGAGAGAGAGAGAGAGAGAGAGAGAGAGAGAGAGAGAAAAGGGAGTTCTTGTGACTCATTACATACAGTAGGCTGCCAACTCTTATAAAAACTGAATCAACCCATGGAGGGTTTTGTGACATGGAGACGCCAGCATTAATTTTCAGTCTACTTTTCTGGCAGATTCAGCATATAGTTTAATTTCGCTGCTGTGGATCTCATGAATCCTTTTTGGTTTTCCTCCAAACCAGTAAGTGCAGAGGATTTCATATGCCTTCCAGATACAGCCCTCTGGCAGTTAATGAAGGTTTGAGATGTGAGTCATCTAAAGGCTGGAAGAAATAAGCAAGTGTTTTGGAAAAAAAAAAGGTTTCCCTTCTGTCAACAAACAGTGCAGGGGTTTTCAACCTTTTTCATACCAGGGCCCACTATTTATTCTGAATTTTAGCCACGGACCACCATCTGATGTTGAGTTTAGTCCCTTGGACCCAAAATTAAAGATTTTCAAGTTTGTGTCCATAAGTTAGGAGAGATGACTGGCAAAATGTTGGTCAACATAACAATTCCTCTACATTTTCTAAATGTGTAGATTCTTGAAAATTAAGTAATTCAGATATTTAAATATAATTTAACTCTTAAGAGCATAAAATGAAACCAAATGGATCTGTAAGGGTCCATTTAGTATCATTTTACACTATCAAGAGTTACAGATCTATAAGGGTCCACTTGGTTAATGGATTGCATTTTTATAGCGCTTTTCCCAGTGCTCAAAGTGCTTTACAATGGACCATTCATTCATACATTGGGAGGTGGTTCATACATTGGGAGGTTACCATACTATCAATCATTTATCTGGGGACCACTTGAAATCCTCTTAGGGACCACTGGTTGAAAAGCACTGGTTTAGTGTATAGCATTGAACAAGTAATACATTCATTTCAGATTGGCTATTTTTCCGGCACCAAACTTCAAGATTCAATCAATCATGACATTTAGTAATGTTTTTTTGTTTTTTTTCCCCACCAGATCTCAGACATTCAGGTGAATGGCCAATCCGATGACATGACAGCCAAGGAGAAGCTGCTGCTTTGGTCTCAGAGAATGGTGGAGGGATACCACAGCATGCGCTGCGACAACTTCACCACCAGCTGGAGAGACGGCAAGCTCTTCAACGCCATCATACACAAACACAGGTGAGATGCTACACTAAACTGCTCTGTGTTTTTAGCCCAGAAGGCAGGGAATGCAGCCTATATCCTTGTCAGCATTGTCGAGACTCATTCATTTTCTGGCAAGCTCGAACTGCATTATTGTCTCCACCGTAGGTGGTGACTATAAAACGCCCTCTGTCCGTGCACGCAGCCCGTCTGTGCCCTCGATCTGTCCGTCCTCCCGACTATAAAACGCCCTCTGTCCGTGCACGTAGCCCGTCTGTGCCCTCGATCTGTCTGTCCTCCCGACTATGACGTCATGATGACGTCACAGTTGACACACTAGTACTAGTACACGTTCAAACCTGAGCCCAGACGGTGGAGACCTGTGCCCTGTAGGGGCACAACTCTTGTTGTAACTAGGATGTTGGTGCTAAAAATGCACCCACAAGACCCTTTGGATAAACAATGTTCTGTAGTCACTCTCCTACAGAATCACACTGCTGCGCATCAGCAATCGACTCCCAACAGAGCCCTCTAGTCTAATTTATCCTATCCAGCTTTCCTGCTGATTTCACTGCTTCACATACCGCCACACCGCCCCGGGTCAAACTATCTACCGTTTCTATTAAAATAAAGTACCGCCTCACAGCACCACTATAATGAATTACATAACTATGATCCTAGTCTAAATACAAAGTCAGTGAGTGGTCAGACATTATGAAGTGTCTGTCCCCACTTAGCCTACATCAGACTCACTTTGGAGTGAGTACTTTTTTGCACCACTTAACCCAATTCCTTGAGGAGTAAACAGTGGTACAAGTAGGCAATGTGGGGTGGGGTGGAGTGGGGTGAGGTGGGCCATGGTACTGGAAACCAGGCTTATGTGGTTGAAAGTAAGTCTATCAGTGGGCCTCTGAGTCAACAGCTGAACAGCTGAATTGCCTGACTACATTGTGACCCCCAAAAAGAACACAGACAAATCATCCCATTTTATTCCCAGTTCACAATGAATTTAAGAGATACACTGTAGATTAAAGTCTACAAAATAGACCCAAATCAGCCTTATTTGTGATTAATGTTGCATTTGAACTGTTGTTTGTGTCATGCGAAGACTAGATGCACACACATAACAGCAAAAGCAACACACGTTTGACTCAGATTGTTTCACTGCAGGTGAAGTCATCTATGTCTCATGAACAGTGTGAAGAGTTTTCAAGCAAAATAATCACATCTTTTATACATCAGGCACTCTCAATCAACAAGCTCAGTATTTAAATGAACCCTGATGTGTAGTAGGCAATAGTTAGTAGTATAGTTGATGGAGAAGTACAAAAAACATTTTCTTACGCTATTTCGACCCATTTTATGATTGCCCAAGCTTGCCCAGTCCTGGGATCTTGTCGTGCTGCAGGGTATTATGCAGTAAAGACACTGTCACTGCTGCATACCTGCAGTTGTACAGTTTAGATTAATATTCTCCTTCAAAATACTTAGCATGTCAGGACAACCATGTGGTCAATCACCACTAGTCAAGTATCAAGGAGAACCTAACCTATGTTTGAGATGCAATTTGTGGATTCATTTGTTCACATCATTCACAGCCACACCAATCAGTCATCATGTAGTTATAATAGCACAATTTGCTGTCAACATGCATGATATTTGCCACATCTGTGGATATGTTTCCACAGAAATGCAAAAACTAGAAGGATCTCTCGACAGACTACTGCACCAAAACATATACTGTATAACCTGAGTTGGCCTCATTTGCTATAAAATAAGAGGACGTTTTTTTTTTACTGCGAAGGTGTATCATGTCAATTTGTGAATAAGATGCCCTCGGGGCATGTGCTCTGGTAGACTCTGCAGGTTGCAGCAAAACACAGGTACGCTAACCATTCTGCCGTAGATTCTTTGTGGAGGCAGAGCAGGATGGGCTCCGCTGTACCACCACAACACACTTGAAGCTGCAAGGAGCTTTTCAATCCCTTAAGTTGGAGAAGGACAGAAGACACCCAAAAGTGAAAAGAGGAGGAACGTGGAATTGGATGCACCGGAATTGCAGCCGGAATGAATGAGATTGTTCTCATTAAGTTAAGCTTTATTTTTTGTTTTTTATTGCTAGAAGTTGGAAGGGTTTAAATATCAACGCCGGAGCATCTGCAAAACAGATGTAAAGCACACAGGATAAAAGGAAAATCCCACAGTGCAACACAGAGCCCTCGACCTGCGCTGCAATGAAGAAGATTAAGTGCAAGTTCCCCTCTAAGAGACTGAACAGTGCCTCCAGCAGCGTGGCCGGCTCCGCCAGCGACCTGGAGGACAGGGTGGTGATGATGTGCGAGGACATCCCCACCGAGACGCTTCTAGACTCGCGCGGCAGCAGGGAGCCCCAGAGCCCAACAAGGGCCCCCCGCTCCAGCAAAGGATCTCAGAGCGACACGGAATCCAGGCCGCGCGTTGTGCACCTCAGCAGGGATAGGCTGTCCTACAGAAAAGCATGCTATCTGGGCAAGGAGCCGCCCCGGGGGCGCGGGGAGTACTATGTGCAGAGAGTCGTGGAAGTGTATGGTTACAGTATTTATTTATTCTTTCCCAAAAAGGTGGTGATCGGGGTGAACTTTAATGCGTAGAAATCTTCTAACACAAACTGTGTAAGATGTCTATGCGATTCTATGTGTAAGAGATTAAGTAAGGCATCAACATTACAGCTAATGTCTGCATTCTATCCTAAAGCTGTTCACTATATTCTATCCTAAAGCTGTTCACTATATTCCTTGTTGGTATTTCTAAATTTATTTATAATTTTACCAGACAGTGCCTTACGACAGTGGAGGTGTTTGATTGCTTACCTGTGATGTGCATCATTTTGAGTTTTAATGCGTTGTATATCCCTCTAGGCTGCTTGTAGCTGCGTGCTACCTGACTGTGATTACCTTTTTGGGAGTGTGTGCGTGCAAAAGTCTACTTTATGTGTGCACAAATTGACAGGGTCATATTAAGCACAGCTTATAGCAAAGACTCTTGTTTTTGCCTGCCCCTGTCTGATACCAACTCCTCATCAAAATGCCTCCAGCAACAAGCAATGTGGAAAATGATGACTGGCAGGTGCAACACGAAAAAAATGTGTAATTACGTATCAATCAGCTCAACAGCAGGGGGTTGAAGAAGGAGAAATAATAATTAAAATCTACTTGTATTTTCCATACAAAAAACAAAGCTTAGGTCGTGATTGACAGGCATAGTAATTTCACACACAGGACCTGTTGTAATGGATTATTTACGATCGGTCTGTCTTGATGTCCCCCAGACATATTTCATAGGAAGGACCCCCAGAAATGTCTATTATTTAGCTGCAGAACCTCATCTAAAAACATGTTGTTCTAGGGATCCCCCAGAAGCAAAGTTTTTAGTTAAAAACGTTTGCTTCCAAAATAACGTATTCAAAGACTTGCACTACATTTTCACATTTTTTACAAAAATAGCAGAACTACAAGCTCATATCGCGCCACTCGGTGGTGCGATATGAGCTTGTAGATCTGCTATTTTTCAACAGCTAAAACACCTAAACACAAAGACAGGCATAGTAATTTCACACACACAGGACCTGCTGTAATGGATTATTTACGATCCGTCTGTCTTGATTGTCCCCCCAGGCCCAACCTGATCGACATGGGCAGCGTGTACCGCCAGAGTAACCAGGAGAACCTGGAGCAGGCCTTCAGCGTGGCAGAGAGGGAGCTGGGTGTCACCAGACTGCTGGACCCAGAGGGTAAAAAGGAACACTGCTACTGTTATCTGATGCATTTACCAAAAAACATTAACAGTACCAAACAAACATCTTGGTGTGTTCTCAGGCTTGCATGGAAAAATAATGAGGTTAAAGAAATGCTGAAGCTTAAGACAAGACTTCCTTTGAATGTTGGGCCAAAACAAAGATACACTTGTTCCCTGCATTTATTCATAGTGAATTCCTTTAAACTTGTCAGTTGTTGTTAAAAAGAAAAAGGCAACCAGGTGCTCGATGGAGATGCACGGGATAATGGAGGTTGGAGAAGGTGCTTCTAAAATCCAAGGGGATGAGGAAAGCAAGAGTAAAATTACATGATTACTGTCAGTTGTTGTTGTTTACAACTTGTTTCCCTTCTGCCCTGTAGATGTGGACGTGCCACACCCGGATGAAAAATCCATCATTACATATGTCTCCTCTATGTATGACGTCATGCCCAGAGTACCTGATGTTCAAGATGGCGTGAAAGCTAACGTGAGTGCTCCTCCTTCTGTGCCAAATCACTGATTCTCCCTCAATGATTAGTTACATATATAAAATATAACACAACACCCAGCTGTTTTGCTCACTTAACTCCTGGACAGATTCTAGTTCCTGATGCTAGATTCTAATTTTTGACACTAGATTCTAGTTTTTGACACAAGATTCTAGTTATGGACACTAGATTCTAGTTTCTGATGCTAGAGTCTAGTTTCTGACACTAGGTTTAAGTTTCTGACACTAGATTCTAGTTTCTGGTGCTAGATTCTAGTTTCTGACACTGGATTCTAGTTTCTGATGCTGGTCCTAGTTTCTGAGACTAGATTCTATTTTTTTCTGTGGACGCACATCTGGACTGATGCTCTAGGAATCCCCCAGAAAGCGTGCTATGAGCTTGTAGGTCTGATATTTTTCAATAGCTAAATTATAACAAAATGCGTTACAGTACAGAAAGCATTAATGATCATGGATTTGTTGGGCATGTTGTATTCTAGCATTCTAGTATCTAATTAAGTATATGAGCAAACAGCAAGTATAGTACCCATGGTACCACAGCGGTATCTGATTACAGTATGAACTTGGGAAAAGTTAACATCATCTCCGTTCTCTGTTTGCAATCCTCACTTTAGGAGCTGGAGCTGCGTTGGCAGGAGTATTACGAGCTGGTCACCATGCTCTTACAGTGGATCAGACATCACATCCTTGTCTTTGAGGAGAGGAAGTTCCCCACCAGCTATGAGGAGATTGAGGTGATGAGCTCTCCTTAAGATTCAACATTACAGTGGCTGGTTGTGATCATGGTGGTGATGCTTAGTGCAGAAGATCTGTTTTCTAACCTATCCTTGTTCTAACCCATATAGGTTCTTTGGCGGCAGTTTATGAAATACAAGGAAACGGAGCTACCCGCCAAAGAGGCAGACAAGAACCGCTCTAAATACATCTACAAATCTTTTGAGGTGAGTGTCGTTGTACTGTATGTGTGTACTCTAGCACAGTGGTTTTCAACCAGTGGTCCAGGTGGTCCCCAGCTAAATGATGGACTGTTGGTAACCATAATGGATCCTTATAGTTCTGTAACTCTTGAGAGTGTTAAAATGAAACCAAATGGATGCATTTGATTTCATTTTATACTCTCAAGAGTTAAATCATATTTAAACATCTGAATTACTTAATTTTGAAGAATCTACACAATTAGAAAAAGTAGAAAATAATTGTTTTTTTTTTTACCAGCGTTTTGCCAGTTTATCTCTCCTAAATTGTGGACAAAAACTTGAAAATCCTTAGTTTTGGGACAGAGAGACTAAACTCGACATCATAATGGTGGTCCGTGGCTAAAATTCTGAATAAATAGTGGGCCCTGGTTTCAAAAAGGTTGAAAACCGCTGCTCTAGCATGATATTTATTGCCTGTTGGGTGACGATGTCTGGCTTTTACTACACTTTGGGTTATGCTTCAAAACATCACCTGTGCTGTGACGATTTTGTATCACTTACAGTTAGTTATGCATGTTTTGCTTTGTTTGTAGGGCGCAGTCCAGGCAGGTCATGTCAAAGTACCACCCGGGTACCACCCCATCGACGTGGAGAAGGAGTGGGGCCGTCTACACGTCGCCATACTGGAGCGAGAGCGTCTGCTTCGGACCGAATTTGAACGGCAAGTGGTGGTGGAGTGGAGTTCGCGAATCTCACATCACATGTTCTTGTTGTCAAAGCAAACTCCAAAGTCTGTTGCCAATACCTTAGGAACAATACTGGTGAAAATACCACGGGGCACAAGAAAAACCATCAAGAAATGAGTCAGGCGCTCTGGGAGCGGAGGTTTGTGACTCATAAAAACGTCTTTTAAAGTCTCAGCATTGGCTAAAAAGGAAACTGAGTCTGCATTGTGAGCTGAAAGTGAAAACCCACCATTATAATTAATGGGTACAGACTAGACAGATCCCAAATTCTGGTTCATTTTGCAGAATATCCTGGTTTATTTCGAGATCTGTTTTTCCTAATGATGAGCCAACGCGGGGCGTAACATATCATCACAAGACTCATTGCAAACGCTACTTCAGTGTCGACTAGTGATTCAGCATTCAGTAAGAGTACATCAACTTCCAACGTCAGGCAGGCAGCTTGAAGATTGGCTTTAAAAGAAGGAAGATTTCATGATGGCTTTTATGCATCATGGCTATGCCTTAAATTTTTTATCTCGCCAGCAGAGGGGGTTAGTGCCTCACTTTTTTTGTTCATCTCACTGGTGTCTATGGTTGTGGTATTGGAGCAGCAGACTCATTGATACTAACCATGCAGTTTGTGCTTCTCTGAGCTGTGACCTGACCTCTGACCTCTCACCGCAGGTTGGAGCGTCTCCAGAGGATCGTCAGTAAGGTCCAGATGGAGTCTGGGGTGTGTGAGGAGCAGCTCAACCAGGTGGAGGGCCTGCTACAAACGGTGAGAACACATCCTTGAATTTTTTGCTCTTTTCTTTCCTTTTATATCACAGTCAAGATTGGACTTTATGAACCACTTCTACTTCCATTCAGGGCTGAATCTAGGCATGGGCATGGGAGGTGCAATGCCCCCCTAAATGCCCTGAATGCCCCCACCAAACATGATGCATGCAAAACAACCCAAATTTTACAGATATTTCAAATTTAAGCGCTTATATTTAGACTGATTTGAAACACCATTACTGCTACTAACTAACTACGATTGTGGCAACACTAAACCGACACCGTTTCATCATTGAAAACAGAAAACTCTCTGAGTCAGACCTTTAGCTTTATGCATGCTGCGTGCCTGTTGCAACTTCAACAACAACTGCAGTTATTATTGATGCTTATACTTGCCTAATATAAGTCCTGTAACCTGAAAATGGTATGGGTGCGGCTTCATCGCCCGTGGCGTGAAGCGACACGGGCGATGAAGCCGCACCCATACCATTTTCACCTGCCCCCCAAACCAGGAAATATTACATCCGGATCCTGTTTCCATTGAAAGGCAATTCATATGAAAATGATACCTAATGTCTAATCGGGCCAAACAAGGAGAACATGAAAACAGCAAGAAAATCAACGTTTTTTTTCCCCTCATGTTTTTCTGCAGGACATGAGGATGCTGAGTTCAGGGAAGCCTGCCCAGCACTCAGGGGAGATGGAGGCAGACCTGGAGAAAGCAGAGGGCATGATCCGATTCCTCTTCAACGACGTTCAGCTGCTCAAAGACGGACGGCACCTTCAAGCCGAGCAAATGTATCGCAGGTCTGAAACCCTATATTGTAGGATTGTAATGTTGGATGGATATTAAGGGATAGGATTTAGCTACCACATCACAACATGCATCCAACACAACGCATTGTGAGCTTTTTAGACTATTTCATCTACTCTGAACGGTCCGAAGAATAATACTAGACTGCCGAGATTGTTCTTTTTTCTCCTTTTATCCTACTTGCTAAGAATCTTGTGAGTTCTATTAAACACAAACATGATCTATGATAGATTATTATATAGATGATGCACATAACATCATCATAAGGGAAGGCTTGAGTGGCAAATAAGTACTTTCAACACATACGTCCAAACATAAACAACGCTAATCGACGTTAAAACCCACTCACTTTGTGAGTGCATATGTTCTATAGTATAGAGCTGAGCAGTACCGCCCCCTCGTGACGTTGTCCTTGTTCCAGAAACGGATTTCCCATTCATAGTCTTTGCTAAAATTATTTATATAAAGACTAGTATGCCACGGACAAAGCCAACTCGGGTCGCGACTGACAAATCATGACAACACACGCAATCTTTTGGGACAATCAAATACAGTAAATTCTAAAAAGAAAAATGCAACAAAAAGTGTTGCATTCTGCCGTTTTTTTTTCTTCTTCTTGCTAATCAGATATTGCATGATAATATTGTGTGTGTTGTCATGATTTGTCACGACCCGAGTCGGCCTTGTCCGCGGCTTTATATCAACCATGGTCCTTGAGGAGGTCCCAGGTGGTCCCCAGGCTAAACGATGGAAAGTTGGTTAACCAGATGTAACTCTTGAGAATGTAAAAATGAAACCAAATGGACCCTTGCGGGTCCATTTGGTTTCATTTTCACACTCTCAAGAGTTAAAAAAGGTTGAAAGCCCCTGGTTTACTCTGATTGACGTCCCGTATTGTCCTACCCGATGTTGTCCACAGAGTTTACCGCCTCCACGAGCGGCTGGTGAACCTGCGCAGCGAGTTCAACCTGCGCCTCAAGTCGGGCGTGAGCACGGTGCAGATCCCCATGGTGCAGATGGGCAACCAGGCGCAGATGCAGAGCGCCCAGATGCTGCAGAGCTCCCAGAGCCTGCAGGGCTCCCAGATGCTGCTGCAGCAGCAGCAGCAGTCCACCACCACGCGGGTCATGAGGCCCGAGCTGGACGAGGTGACGCTGCGCTACATCCAGGACCTGCTGGGCTGGGTGGAGGAGAACCAGCGGCGCGTGGACCAGGGGGAGTGGGGCACCGACCTGCCCACCGTGGAGTCCCAGCTGGGCAGCCACCGCGGCCTGCACCAGTCTGTGGAGGAGTTCCGCTCCAAGATAGAACGGGCCAAGGCTGACGAGGTGCGATATGTACAGTACATTACTCTGATAAACACAACCAAGCTAAGAAAACTTGAAAGATAATTTCAGAGCCTTATTCTCACCAATGACAAAAAAAAGTGTTTATTGAAGATAACAGACCACCACACTCCATCTGTGTGAAGTTGGCACCCCATGATTTTTTTAAAAAATATATATAAAAATGGTGTGATTCTTTAGAGTTCCATTTGTGTTGAATAATTGTTCCGTAAATTTCAGAATTTGTGCTGCTACCATTCTCGAGATAATTGAAGTTAGAGGTCCTGAGCTTTGCCAATCTTGCACCCATTTTAGTCTGTTTTGCACCACCCCAAGTGGGTGCAAAATTGGCAAAGTTCAGGACCTATAACTTCAAGAATGGTAGCAGCACAAATCATGACATTTATGGCACAATTCAGCACAAATGGAGCACTAAAGAATGACACCATTTTTATTTATTTTATTTTATTTCTTTTTTTTTATTTGAAAAATCATGGGGTGCCAACAAAACAAAGCACCACATTTTGTCTTTTACATTTGTTGTCTTTTCTCTGATCCAGAGTCAGGTTTCGCCTGTGAGTAAAAGTGCCTACCGTGACTACCTGTCTCAGCTGGAGCTGCAGTATGGAGCACTTCTGGTAAGTTACAAACATAAACACCGATCAATGATCAAAGTTGCAAATAAGCTGAAAACATCCAATAGACCAGAGCATATGACATGTGGTTATTATAAAGAGATTTCTCTTTCTACTTCAACCAACATGTGCTAAATGTAATTTATTTGAGTTGCTTAGTGCAATGGTTTTCAACCTTTTTCATACCAGGGCCCACTCTTTTTTCTGATAAAATAAACTGGCAAAATGTTGGTCAAAATAACAATTCTTTTATTTTTTTCTAAATATGTACATTTTTGAAAATAAGACATTAGACAATCAGTCATTCAGATGTTTAAATATAGTTTAACTCTTGAGAGCATAACAAATAAAACCAAATGGACCATTTGGCCTCATTTTACGATCATGAGAGTTACAGGATCCATTAGGGTACCAACTGTCCCCTCATTTAGCTGGGGGCGACCTGGAATCCTCTCAGGGACCACTGGTGGTCCCCGGACTACTGGTTGAAAACCACTGGCTTAGTGGATTGGATGATTGCACTCTTTTACAGTAATAAGGAAAAAACAACACTTATTGGACAGTTTAACACTCAGTGACAGGCATCTCTGGAAAATATAACCACAACAGTTTAGCACCCCCTCCTTGGTAACGGTTTTCAACCTCACCATATTTTGCTGTGGGATCATAGCCTCACATTCCTCAACCAGGATTTGTTATAAGCCAGTCAACATGGTTTTATTGGTACGCCCAAGCTGCTCCCACATTCCACACCCAAAATTCTGAAAGTGCACTGTGTTCCTCTACTCTCTACCCTAACCCGTTTCTTGGTATTAAATGTGATTTCCTGCAGAATGCTTCCAAGGCTCGCCTGCGCTACCTGGCAGAGCTTCACGCCTTCGTGACCGCAGCGACCAAAGAGCTGATGTGGCTGAACGAAAAGGAGGAGGAGGAGGTCAACTACGACTGGAGCGACCGAAACACCAACATGACCGCTAAGAAAGACAACTACTCGGTACGCAGGACTCGTCAGTGTCACTCGCACGTCACTTCAAAAGTTGTAGAATAGTTGAAAGTTAGAATAGACCCAACAATAAACATTGTTTTAAAAAATGGATCACACACAGATTTTTCCACTGCATAGGGCATGCCTTGTCGATGGATTTGTAAGAGATTTTGAAGGTCTGGTTCCAAAAACGAGCCAGTATTTAATGTGTAATGTCGAGGATACTTACAGTACATTGGAATGAATGAGCCAAGCTGGAAAGTGTCCACTGGGGAGAGGGCGGGGCTTACCTAAAGGTCTATTGTACTATTTTGCCTGCA
Organism: Benthosema pterotum; assembly: GCA_039105355.1. Taxonomy (NCBI): domain Eukaryota; kingdom Metazoa; phylum Chordata; class Actinopteri; order Myctophiformes; family Myctophidae; genus Benthosema; species Benthosema pterotum. Next base: position 15,668,229 of record CM076970.1, read on the forward strand.
GAACAATACATCCACATGAGGAAATGCTCATGGACTGTAGAAGGTTCTCTTTATTTGCCATTTACAGCTGGAAATTGCACTTATTTCAAGTGATGCACATCCTATTTTGTATTAAAAAACTTCATCATCTTACTGTCATGCTAAATGATACTTTCTTGTTGTGGAGCAGGGTTTGATGAGAGAGCTGGAGCTACGAGAGAAGAAGATGAACAACGTGCAGACTACAGGAGACAAGCTACTGAAGGACGGACACCCTGCCAAGAAGACCATAGAGGTATGGTAGTTATGTCATTTGTATTAGTATATGTTTTTGTCAGCGTTATTACTATTGGTTGTATATGAATCTAATTCATAATCAGTATGTTACCTTGTATTTTCTAACTTTTAAACCATTTTAAACCATTCTGTACTGTACTTTTGGTGATTTAACTTTTATTGAAAAATAGCAGGCACCTGCTAAAAAATGTGAGAATGCAGAGAATCCACAAATCTTTCAATATCTTCTTTCAGAGTGAATGTTTTGTACAAATGGGTTAATTACTTTGTTTGGTATTTATTTTCTTGGGTTACGGTATGTGTCTGCAGTGCACTGAAAATAACTGATCCGCAATCTCTCACCTTGGTGCAATCTTGTTATTTTCCTCCCAGGCTTTCACTGCAGCCCTCCAGACCCAGTGGAGTTGGATCCTTCAGCTGTGCTGCTGTATTGAATCCCACGTGAAAGAGAACACAGCGTACTTCCAAGTATGTTCCACTAAAGCACACTTACCTTCTGTCCCGAAAACACCAAACCTAAATTGATAAGGCTATGAATCCCTGTTTAATCCCTATAAGAAGTTTTTGTTGATGGACTGGATACATAATTTTACGACTGTCCTTAATTCAATTATGAGTGGAGAGAGGGAAACCTATGATCTGAAATAGTTCTTACTTCATGTACCTTCTCTCATTGGGACGTTTAGTTAAATATAGTGCAATTACTTGCGGGTCCCAAAGCCCAGGTATTCGAATCTAATGAACTTCCTGAGGTCATCTTTTACTTTTTACCCGCTAACCATTTAGACTTGTGTAAGTGATTTCATATGTTTTGTGTTTTGCTGTTTAATGCAGTGGTTTCCATTAAACCACTCGAGAAATGTCATGCCTCTCCCACACAACCCCAAACTAACGGAAATAGCCAACCTGCAAGCTCACAACATGTTGCAATGCAACTTGTTGTGCTGTTTTGAGTACTTGGTTTCTCCTTTCTCTAATTCATGGATTTTTATTTTTATGGGATTTCATGGAATTCATTAGGGTTGAAAAATATTTAAAATATGAATTAAAGACATAATGGAGAAAACAAAAACACAGGTATTTACCAGCAGAATGAATAATAATAATGATTATTATTGTTTCTGGTCCATCTAGTTCTTCTCCGACGTGAAAGAGGCAGAGGAGCAGATGAAGAAGATGAACGACAACATGAAGAGGAAATACACGTGTGACCGCAGTATCACTGTCACTCGACTGGAGGACTTGCTACAGGACGCAGCTGTAGGTTTACTATGCTTAACAATACATAGGATCATTGGGCTTTACATTCACTCTCTCTGTACTATTTTAGCTACATTGACAAACTAAATTAAAATAATCTTCTGTTGCACAGGGAATAAATAATAACCTTTGTCTCTGTCCAGTCCCAGCTAAATGCAATAGGCTTCAATGCACTGCAGCCCTGAGCACCAAACTCAGGGAGGCACCCTGCCTGCCCAAGAAAACCAAATATATATTAGGGAACACCATTGTTATATATCCATTAATGAATTAATTTATTATATCCATTAATTCATCCATCCATCCAGAAATCCTCAGATATGAATTTTGGTGTTTATAATTGGCAGGTGTTCGTGGCTCATGAGCCGTGAACACCTGCTATTTTTGAATAAAACTTTAAACCCCCCATACAGAACGGGTTATAATCATATTGATTTATGCATTATCATTATTGTCTTCTCTGGTTGAAGCTATGTTTTGTTTTCATTTGTCTCCACCAGGATGAGAAGGAGCAGCTGAAAGAGTTTAAAACTCACCTGGAGGGTCTGAACCGCAGAGCTCAGACCATTGTGCAGCTGAAGCCACGCAACCCTGCGACCGCCATAAAGGGCAAGATGCCTATCCAGGCTGTCTGCGACTTCAAACAGATGGAGGTGAGAACAACGTTTAACATGAATAGACTGTGTGCCCTATGGTGCATGCAGTGTTTATTCCATTTGTACTGTACCACTGACATGCCACCAAGAGGGATAATTCAGATTTACTGTAACATTTTTGGTATGCATGACCTCAATGGGAGCCAGCTCCCATTGAGGTCATGAACCCATATTGTTATGAGAATGATTACACTATAACATACAATACTGTTTGATTGTTAAAATCTTAATTTCCCACCTTTTCCTGCACCTGAAAGATCCAGATATCAGTAGATGATAAAATGAATGGCTTATAGACAACACTGACGACATGCAGCTCCATATTCAGTTGACTTGAACACAATATTCCCTTTTTTTTTTTTTCTTTTTTTTTCCAGTTTAGTTTTATTTTGGTCATACAGTGGACATTCCATGGCATCAGGCAGTCAGACATTCATTTAGTATACCTATCCCAAGACATCAGCAGTCTGGCAAATGTTTATTTGTATATACAGTATGTGATATAGATATGTGATAGATAGATCAGGGAAGAGAGGAGAGAAAAAACAGAAAAAACAAAACAAACACACATTCTACTATTCTACTAATCATGTTTCCTGTACCATGTTATAGATCACGGTTCACAGAGGGGATGAGTGTGCCCTGCTGAACAACTCTCAACCCTACAAGTGGAGGGTGCTGAATGACCAGGGCCATGAGGCCACTGTGCCATCCATCTGCTTCCTGGTCCCACCGACCAATAAGGAGGCTGTGAACAGTGTCGCCGGGTGAGCTAAGCGTCTGATTATACTCATTTACCTCATTGTAGTGTGGTCCGGTACAAACCTTGTATATACAGTTGTACAAAACAGTTACTTTTCGGTAAATGAAATGGCTCTAGTGCAGTGGTTTTCAACCTTTTTGATTTGAGCCATGGACCACCATCTGATGATATTTTAGCCCCACAGACCCCAAAACTAAAGATTTATTTTGCTTTTGTTCACAATTCCAGGATGGATTTCAGAAACAAAACAGACAATCATACAGATCAAATTGACCATTAATCTTCTACATTCTCTAGGTGTGTAGACTTGGGCTAATTTAGGTGATGAATATGAATATTTTAACTCTTGAGAGTGTAAACATGAAACCAGATGGACACGCAAGGGTCATTTAGCCTGGGGACCACCTCGAACCCTCTCAAGGACCATTGGTCGTCCCCGCACCACCAGTTGAAAACCACTGCTCTAGTGCATTGGTTTCCATCCAACCTTTTTAAGCACCACCTCAGGAACTAATTTGTCTCTCCCAAGTATCACCATAATAACTGATGTTAAAATTAAGTAACCTATATCTATCTGTTGTGATTAATTTCTTCTCAAATCTTCCAATACCTTCTTCAGTTTGGACGCCAATCTCCAGAGACTTCAGGCAATGTGGCAGACAATGAACGTGGACATGAGGAGCCTCCTCTCCTGGCAGTATCTGATGAGAGACATCCACATCATCAACTCCTGGAACATCACCATGGTAAAAAACCTACAACCTACAAGAAGCTTTCATCAAGCCAGTTGCTCGTAGTTAAGGCAAGCACAACCTCTCATCACCCCCGTTCCTTTTTATGTGCCTCCAGTTCAAGACCCTTAAGGTGGAGGAATACAGGCTGGCCCTGAGGAACCTGGAGCAGCACTACCAGGGCTTCCTCCGAGACAGCCAGGACTCGCAGCTGTTTGGGGCGGAGGACCGCATGCAAGTGGAGGCCGGATACAACAAGTCCAACCAGCACTACAACTCTCTGGTCACCACTGTGGAGCAAGGTATGTTCCCACTCATTACAGAACGCATGACCTTGCATTACATTGTTGTGGGATCATTCGGCTATCCATTGGTAAACCTGCCATTTATGCATTCATTTTTTGGTTGCAAAGACATGTCCCACACGATTGTTGTTAGCCATCTTCAAATCATTTTTTTAGTCATGGCCATTTTTATCTTTTAAATGTCATTGACTGTTTAATTCACATTGCAGGCTACATTGCACCCATTGCAGGTAAGGTGCTGTAGTTTTTGTTGAGTTAGAGGGCTGTGTTTGTGCTGTCGAGCCTGTTTTTGCTGTGGCATTTCATTTCATCCCATCAACGTCCTCCAATCACAACCTTCTCAGTGTGCATTTTCACTGTATTTCTTAATACTACTGGTCTCAATGTTCTGATTATATGCATGTGACTGAAGTGTGTTAATGAGTGTCAATGGATGAATAACTGCTCAAGGAATAATCAAGAATGAAATCAAGCGTGCATGAAGCAGTGATTTGTTAGCGTGCAATAATGCAAAATGTTGGCACAAATGCTACTAATACACAATCATAAAAATGCTGTTCTCTCCCTCTTTAGGCAAATCACTAGTAGTGGAATGATCCAAAAGTCACTTGATTTTTAGAAAACCAATGTATTTGAGGGGTTTCATTCTAAAAACACGTTTTATGTCCAGCATGCTGAAATGTTGCCTGGTGTTTGCAGTGCACTGTTCCCAAAACACAAACATACATTACCGTATGTAAGATATGTTATACACACAAAAAACTAATCGGTCAAAATTGCAACTAAACACTTCAGTCAATGGTGTTAGGTCACTTTCCTGGGTTATTTCTTGAAGCCATAACCTTTTCCTGGGTTGCAGGGATTTTATTTTGACCGAATTCATGGGTTGTTTTATTTGGTTATTGGTTTTGGGTTGTTTTAATGAGAATAACCAATTTGTTAGGTCACAGACTTTGGTTGATGCCGCGGTGCACTGTGGGTATTGTAGAATTTCTCGGACAAAATGACGAAAAATGAAATTATTTATACTTTTTACAGGAACAGATAGGATACTAATGCCGAGGAATGCATCCAACACTGTAAACACAACACTGCAACGACTTTTCCTTCAGACCGGCACTCAGACCGTTACTCAGACCGGTACGGTAACCAATTTGTTAGGTCACAGACTTTGGTTGATGCCGCGGTGCACTGTGGGTATTGTAGAATTTCTCGGACAAAATGACGAAAAATGAAATTATTTATACTTTTTACAGGAACAGATAGGATACTAATGCCGAGGAATGCATCCAACACTGTAAACACAACACTGCAACGACTTTTCCTTCAGACCGGCACTCAGACCGTTACTCAGACCGGTACGGTAACCAATTTGTTAGGTCACAGACTTTGGTTGATGCCGCGGTGCACTGTGGGTATTGTAGAATTTCTCGGACAAAATGACGAAAAATGAAATTATTTATACTTTTTACAGGAACAGATAGGATACTAATGCCGAGGAATGCATCCAACACTGTAAACACAACACTGCAACGACTTTTCCTTCAGACCGGCACTCAGACCGTTACTCAGACCGGTACGGTAACCTTACCCGTCCACATACTCGCTGTAGTTTAAGTCAGTGGGACGTTCTGACCCAATGACGTCACTGGGTCAGAATCTGACAACTTGGGAAGCACGGCGCTGGAGCCACAGAATCCCAATGTTATTAATCAGGAGGCCATTAGCATGTATGCTAATGACCAACACCACACAAAGAGTGTTGAAAAGTGGCGAAGTTCCCCTTTAAATGGGTGGAATTTCCCTTTAATAAAACAAATGGGTTAACTGAATATTCTGTATCAATTCAACTGGCAGTTGGGTAATCTTGACCCTCAAAATTAGGTTATTAATGCAAGCTAATATGTTCGGTCAAATCAACTGGTACTTAGGTTATGTTGACCCTCATAATTGGGTTATTAATGTAACCAAATGCATTCGGTCAAATATAATAACACGCATTATTCGGTCAGATTGACCAAAGACCCAGTTGGTCCTTATTCAACCTCTACGTTTGGTTGAAATTTGACCGAAGTTAGGTTGTTTTTGACCATTGGTTTTTCTCTGTGTAACGAAGGAGAACGATAGCAAATAACTTATCACAAATCTCACTCACACCACTTTGACAATGTGCACCTCGCAATGATCCCAATGGTGGACCTCTCAGTTTGGAATGAAACTTTGTCAAAAGACTTGAATTCTGTTTTTTATCTGGCTCTACCCTTGTGCTAAATGATCTCTTCCCTGGCCTCTCCAGGCGAGCAGGATGAGTCTGTGTGTAAGATCTATCTGACGAAGCTGAAGGACCTGCGTCTGAGGTTGGAGGCCTGTGAGAATCGGACCGTCACCCGCCTGCGCCAGCTGGTGGATAAAGAGCCACTCAAAGCCTGCGCACTGAAGACCGCAGAACAGATGGTAATGAAAGCTCCATTTTTATACTGTATGTCAGTGGTTTTCAACCTTTTTTTGTATCCCGGGGCCCACTATTTATTCAGCATCTGAGCCACGGACCACCGTTTCAAGGACATTTTAGCCCCCACAACCCCCCAAAACTAACGATTTCTTTTGCTTTTGTTGACAATAACAGGCTGAATTTGAGAAACAAAACAGTCAAACATACAGATCAAAGTGACCGATAATACTCTACATTCTCTAGTTGTGTAGACTTGGGATAATTCAGATGATGAATATTTTAACTCTTGAGAGTGTAAAATGAAACCAAATGGACCCGCAAGGGTCCATTTGGTTTCATTTTTACGCCCTCAAAGAGTTACATCTGGTTAACCAACTTTCCATCATTTAGCACAGTCTAAAACCCTACTAATTCACTCTCTCCTCCTTTTCTTAATAACAGAAAGTGCAGTCAGAGCTGGAGGGATTGAAAAAAGAACTGAACAGCATGGCTGAGAAGACTGAAGAGGTTCTGGCATCTCCCGAACAGTCCATCACTGCTCCGATGCTGCGCTCCGAGTTGGACATCACTCTGAAGAAGATGGATCATGTCTACAGTCTGTCCTCAGTTTACCTGGACAAGTAATTTACGTCTTTATATCATGGCTTTTTGTTTTGACTATTATTGATTTGATGATTTCAAGACTCACTCATTTATCAGTATTTTTATAGGAATATTGTTTCAACTGAACGGTGATTTTGCCAAACATTTAATGAAAACCATTGTCAGACTCAAAATGAGAATATGCACTAGACCTTTTACACTTACAGAATCCATTCTTTTTTGCCCCCAGGCTAAAAACCATTGATGTAGTGATCCGCAGCACGAAAGATGCAGAAGATGCTCTGAAAAATTACGAGGCCCATCTATGCGACGTTAACAAGGTGCCAGCAGATGAAAAGGAGGTGGAGAATTATCGCAACCAGCTAAAGGTATATGCTCTTTGCAAGGGAAACAGATTGTTATTGTTTATCTGTGCATGGTTTTATGTACAGGATAGAATCGGCAGACACTTTATCCAAGCATGTATCGCGAAGGCCGAAGTTTTAAGTCAAACACAAATGGATGTTGGACGATTTGTGATGTCCCATCTATCTTTGTTCATCCATTTTGTCCTGACTAGATTGTGGTTTCTGACACTAGATTCTAGTTTCTGGCACTAGATTCTAGTTTCTGACACTAGATTCTAATTTCTGACACTAGATTCTAGTTTCTGACACTAGATTGTAGTTTCTGACACTAGATTCTTGTTTTTTCTGAAAAATATATGTTCCTGCATCAGTGATCCTTGACATATTTCATGCCATGGACCATCAGAATTATCTATATTTGGCTGAAAACATGTTCTAGGAATCCCCCAGATGCAAACACTTCAGTTAAAAATGAGAAACATGCTTGAGAAATAATATGTTCAAATATTTGCGCCAGATTTTCATGATTTTGAAAAATATCAGACCTACAAAATCATAGCGCGCCACTTGGTGGCGCAGTATAATCAGTATAATTCTGATATTTTTCAAAATCATGAAAATAGCTATAGCTAACGCATAACATAGTGCTTACGACACCGAAACGCGTTACAGAACAGAAAACACTGTAAGACCATCTCTCTGTCTGTATCTCAACAACAGAAAATGCGGAGCGAGGCGGAGGCCGACCAGGCCACGTTCGACCGCCTGCAGGACGACCTCAAGAAGGCGACGGCCGTCAACGACCAGATGACGCGCGTGCACAGCGAGCGCGACGCCGAGCTGGACCACTACCGGCAGCTGGTCCGCAGCCTGCTGGAGCGCTGGCAGGCCGTGTTCGGACAGATCGACCTGAGGCAGCGCGAGCTGGAGCTGCTGGGCCGCCAGATGCACTCCTACCGCGAGAGCTACGACTGGCTCATCCGCTGGCTCACCGAGGCCAAGCAGAGGCAGGAGGACATCCAGGCCGTGCCCATCGGAGATAGCAAGGCCCTCAAGGAGCAGCTGGCACAGGAGAAGGTAGGACTAGTACTGTATACCAGATTTCATGATTAAAACTGGGTAGAAACCATACTGTACGCCAGGGGTTTTTCAACCTTTTTCATATCAGGGCCCACTATTTATTCTGTATTTTAGCCACGGACTATCATTTGTGAAACAACACAGGCAAACATGCAGATAAAAACTTTTTTTTTTTTTTGTAAAAATGAAACCAAATGGACCCGCAAGAGCCTATTTGGTTTCATTTTTACGCTCTCAAGAGTTACATCTGGTTAACCAACTTTCCATCTGGTTAACCAACTTAGTTGGTCCCCGGACCACTGGCTGAAAACCACTGCTGTAGGCTGTTGGTATAAAGTGGAAAATCCATCACAATGGTTTCAGACAGTTAAATATGATATTTTAAGATCTTAAAACAACATTTCGCCATGGGGTTGTAGTGAGAAATTATTTCGTATTGTCATTGCTAAAAATTAATGAGGATTTTCTTGTAAATGATTGCAACCAGGAGAGGGAGCCCCTTTGTAGGCTATGTACAGTACACAGTTGAAAACTTTGCATAATGCATTATGTCATTCCATATTTGATCACTTACCTACACGTCGTTCTGTATTAATACAGAAACTCCTGGAAGAGATTGAGAAGAACAAAGACAAGGTTGAAGACTGCCAGAAATATGCAAAGGCATATATCGATTCAGTCAAGGTATGTGCATAAATCATCACATCTTAAGCCCTAACCACACCAGACGGCCCAACTTGAAACATGCAACTCCTTGCAAATACCTACAAACATTATTCCCAGTACCAGGAGTTACAGCTGGTGTAGTTCCAGGCTCCAGCCTTAAAGCTTTCAGGCCGGGAATCCATATTTGGATTCTGTACAGTATGTACAGTATTCCATAATTAACTTTATTTGATGATGAAATATAAATATTTCAGGTTTTTCAAAAACCTTAGGTCAAGCCTTAAAGAGGTTTCTTTATACAGTATATTGATGTCACTAATTCACTTTTCTTTTCATGTGTTATTCTCCCACAGGATTATGAGCTCCAGGTTGTGACGTACAAAGCACTCCAGGAACCCATAGCATCTCCAATGAAGAAAGCTAAAATTGAGTCTGCGTCTGACAATATCATTCAGGAAGTATGTGTTCCTCAACAGATACCTTTATATCTTCATAACCGAATAGCAGAGATATGTTTGATAGTCTGACCCAGTCCCCAAATGCTGATTCAATCAATTACTGCTATAGAATAGGGTCCTAATTGTCTGTGACCTGGGGAATGTTGAGAGGCTTACGTGTGTACTACATATCTTTCAGTATGTAACTCTGAGAACGAGATACAGTGAACTGACGACTCTGACCAGCCAGTACATCAAGTTCATCACAGAGACACAGCGCCGCCTGGAGGATGAAGAGGTACACTGCAACACATTAAACAGAACGCGAGCTGCAGCCGCCTTCTGTTAACATAAAACATTAACTAACTACTGTAAACGAAATCCAACACCAAAACACGCTTAAAAACCTATTTAAATGATTGTATGGGAAATAATTTGTCATTTTCTATGAAACTACAGAATGATGGCACTCAAAAGGTTCAAAGGTTCTGAATCCATAATGAATTCAATCTACAGTGTAGTATGCAAAGTGTTGAATACAAATTCTGTCGATGAAGCGCAAATACTTTTATAGTGCTAGTGTTGCAGCTCATCTGCCCTCAACACTACCTGTCTCTCATTCCCAACCCCCACACTGTCTATTTTGTCACAACATAACGTGCCTTTACATAGGTTTACTGATTTGGCACTGGCATAGACCCTCTCAGTTAGATTTCTCCAGACGCTTGCAATTTATTCCTTTACTCACACACTGGTGGTTGAGATGCTTCAGGCTGGCTTCTCGATCGCTCCCTCAGAATTATCCTGTTTTCAAAATTAAAAGCTTTATTTACCCCACTTCCCTTGCTTTTTTCTAACCTTGTATTTTGTTTGCTTTCTTAATTTTTAATTTTTTATCGCTTGCCAGTGCTTTGTCATGATGAATAGAAATCATGTGTGGGGCTCTTATGAGGTGACTTAACCCCAAAGCACCAGGTATTTAAAAGAAATATCCCCTCTTTTTCACGTCCCGTTTTAACATCAGACCCATGTCTATCTGTCACTCATGTGTGTGTGTGGTCTTTGGACATGGACATACTGTTGATAATTATGTTTGGCTCTTTTACTGTGGATGACAAAGAACAAACTCTAAAGGAACGGAATATATACAGACTTTGCCGTAAAAATAATAATCTGCATCCACAGTACTTTTAGTATGGAGCCAAACATCAAACAGTATGCGGCTATCACGACAGTTATGGAGCTCAGCTCAAGATGTCACAGTCTTGCTTTATTGAAAAATATCAGACCTACAAGCTCATAGCGTGCCACGGAATGGCGCGATATGGGCTTGTAGATCTGATATTTTTGAAAATGGTGAAAATGTGGCACAAATCTTTGAATTTTTTTTTTTCAGTTCTGAATAGTTTAAGATGAATGCGCAACATCTCTTCATGTCTGCTTCTCACACTGGGAGCAATGTGATCTTGGATTATTATTTTTTAAATGCCCAGTGCAACCTTAATCCAATGTCACTTTGCGATCTTTCATTTATATGAACATCATGCTGCATCACTATGCTATTCCTCATGGTAAAGGTATTCCCGATTGGTGTGCTTGCAAAGCAAAACTGCAAATCCGAATCACTGCTAACAAATTCCATATGAATACTTTGATCTCAGTATATTTTAACAATTGGTTATTTTATAATTGTTGTTTTGCAATATCATTTAAAGCTATACCCCACTATGCATAATACACTTTGCATGTTGCTAATTATTACGCCTCAATCTCGCTGTCTTTTCACTCTTAAACGCTATTTGAGTTATTTTTGAGGGTTCAGGGTCCAACCAAAAAATGTGCCACTTAATTATATAAATTGATAAATGTATGATTGATGACAGACCTTTTTTACACAGAGCAACTCTAAAATGTTCAATCAGCAACATCAATCAGGAAAGATACCTCAGTTGCATGAAGTCATTCAAAACCTCTAAGTCTACTGTTGTGTTGTGTTGTGACGTAATGTTTCATTCTGTATGCCATACATTGAACAAACATGACAAGCATTTCCCAATACAGTATTTCTCTCTGTCGTTAAAACAAATGTTTTAATTTCCTGAATAACCTGTAAGCATAACATGATATTCTCATGTATTTACATGTAATATGTACCTACATGTTTTAAAACTAATCAAACTGCTTTTATGCTCTAACATAATTATAATATAACCTTTTCCTTTATCTCCTCTACTCCCTCATTGCTTCTACTAATACAGAAAGCTACTGAAAAACTAAAAGAAGAGGAGAGGAGAAAGATGGCCGAGATGCAGGCCGAGTTAGAGAAACAAAAGCAGTTAGCAGACGCCCATGCGAAAGCTGTGGCCAAAGCAGAGCAAGAAGCACAGACGCTAAAGCTCAAAATGGAAGAGGAGGTTAACAGGCGGCAAGACGTCGCCGTGGACGCCGAGAAGCAGAAACAGAACATACAAGTAGAGCTGCACCAACTGAAGAGTCTCTCGGAGCAGGAGATCGAATCCAAGAACAAACAGGTAGAAGAGGCCCTCTACAGCCGCACCAAGATAGAGGAGGAGATCCACATCATCAGGATCCAGCTAGAGACCACGCTAAAGCAGAAGGCCTCGGCCGAGGCAGAGCTGCAGCAGCTCAGAGACAGGGCCGACGACGCCGAGAAGCTCAGGAAAGGCGCTCAGGAGGAGGCCGAGAGGCTCCGCAAGCAGGTCGCCGAGGAGACCCAGAAGAAGCGAAACGCCGAGGAGGAGCTGAAGCGCAAGTCGGACGCGGAGAAAGAGGCCGCCAAGCAAAAGCAGAAAGCCCTGGACGACCTGCAGCGGTTCAAAATGCAAGCGGAGGAGGCCGAGAGGCGCATGAAACAGGCTGAGGTGGAGAAAGAGAGGCACATCAAGGTGGTCGAGGAGGTGGCGCAGAAGAGTGCTGCCACCGAGCTGCAAAGCAAAACCTTGATGAACGAAAAGGCGACCGAGCTGGAGGAATCTCTGAAGAGGGAGCAAGTCACCGTTTTGCAGCTGCAAGAGGAGGCGGGGCGACTCAAGAAGCAGCAGGACGAGGCCAACCGAGCTCGAGAGCAGGCGGAGAAGGAGCTTGAGACGTGGAGACAGAAAGCCAACGAGGCGCTCCGCTTGAGGCTTCAAGCTGAGGAGGAAGCCCACAAGAAAAGCCAGGCTCAGGAGGATGCAGAGCGGCAGAAGTTGGAGGCTGAGCGAGACGCCAAGAAAAGGGCCAAGGCTGAAGAAGCCGCCCTTAAACTAAAAGACAACGCAGAGAAAGAGCTGGAAAAGCAGAGGAAAATGGCAGAGAAAACAGCTGAGCAAAAGCTGTCTGCAGAGCAAGAATGCATCCGTCTCAAGGCTGACTTTGAGCACGCCGAGCAACAGAGGTCTCTGTTGGACGGTGAACTCCAGCGTCTGAAAAACGAGGTGAACGCCGCAGAGAGCCAGAGGAAACAGCTGGAGGAGGAGCTGGCTAAAGTCCGACGTGAGATGGACGAGCTTCTTCAGTTAAAGTTGAAAGCCGAGAAGGACACGATGTCTACTTCAGAGAAAAGTAAGCAGCTCCTCGAAACCGAGGTGCAAAAAATGAAGCAGCTTGCCGAAGAGGCGACCAGGCTCAGATCAGTAGCAGAAGAAGCTAAAAAGCAGAGGCAAGTGGCGGAGGAAGAGGCTGCTCGGCAAAGAGCCGAAGCTGAGAAGATACTCAAGGAAAAACTGGCTGCCATCAACGAAGCAACTCGTCTGAAGACCGAAGCCGAGATTGCCCTGAAAGACAAACAGGCAGAAAACGAAAGGCTGAAAAGGAAGGCTGAGGAGGAGGCTTACCAGAGAAAGATTCTGGAGGACCAAGCGGCACAGCATAAACAAGATATAGAGGAGAAAATCACAGAACTAAAGAGCACCTCCGACTCCGAATTGAAGAGGCAGAAAACAATAGTTGAGGAAACGCTTAAGCACCGGAAAGTGGTCGAAGAAGAAATACGCATCCTCAAACTCAGCTTTGAGAAAGCATCGAAAGGCAAACAGGATCTGGAGCAGGAGCTCAACCAGCTGAAGGGCATTGCAGAGGAAACCCAGAAGAGCAAACTCAAAGCAGAGGAAGAGGCGGACAAACTGAAAAAGCTTGCGTTAGAGGAAGAGAAGAAAAGGAAAGAAGCCGAGGAGAAAGTCAAGAGGATCACGGCTGCTGAGGAGGAGGCTGCTCGTCAATGCAAAGCTGCTCAGGAGGAGGTTGAACGTCTCAAGAAGAAAGCCGAGGAGACCAACAAGCAGAAGGAGATGGCTGACAAACAGGCAGAGAAACAGAGCCTCCTGGCCAAAGAAGCGGCTCAGAAATGCAGCGCTGCTGAGCAGAAAGCCCAAGACGTTCTCAGCAAGAAGAAGGAGGATACTCTGGCTCAGGACAAGCTCAAAGGGGAATTTGAAAATGCCAAGAAACTTGCACAAGCTGCAGAGAAAGCCAAAGAGAAAGCAGAGAAAGAGGCCGCCTTGCTCCGCCAAAAAGCAGAGGAGGCTGAAAAGCAGAAGAAAGCCGCAGAGGAAGAAGCTGCCAAACAAGCCAAAGCTCAGAAAGACGCAGAGAGGCTGAAGAAGGAGGCAGAGGAGGAGGCCTCCAAGAGAGCAAAAGCAGAGGCCGCGGCTCTAGAACAAAAGAAGGCAGCAGATACGGAGATGAGTAAACACAAGAAATTAGCCGAACAAACCCTTAAACAGAAGTCTCAGGTGGAGATGGAGTTGTCGAAGGTCAAATTGAAACTGGAGGACACGGATAAGCAGAAATCTCTTTTGGACGAGGAGCTGCAGCGACTGAAGGGTGAGGTCAATGATGCCTGCAAGCAAAAGGCTCAAGTTGAAGAGGAGCTCTCTAAAGTCAAGCTTCACATGGAGGAGCTGGTGAAACTCAAGCTGAAAATCGAGGAAGAAAACAAGCGCCTCATAAAGAAAGATAAAGACAACACAAAGAAAGTCCTCGCAGAGGAGGCTGAAAAAATGAAGAACCTAGCAGAGGATGCGGCCAGACTAAGCGTGGAAGCTCAAGAAGCAGCGCGACAGAGAAAGATAGCGGAAGCCGATCTGGCAGAACAGAGAGCGCTTGCGGAGAAAATGTTAAAGGAAAAAATGCAAGCCATTCAAGAGGCTAGCAAGCTGAAAGCTGAGGCAGAGGAACTCCAAAAAGAAAAGAACCAGGCACAGGAGAAGGCTAAGAAACTGTTGGAGGACAAAGAACAGATGCAGCAGCGTCTCAGTGCCGAAACGGAGGAATTCCAGAAGTCACTGGAGGCCGAGCGCAAGAGGCAACTCGAGGCTTCTGCCGAGGCAGAGAGGCTAAAACTGAGGGTGACGGAGCTCAGCGGTGCTCAGACAAAGGCAGAGGAGGAGGCTCGAAAGTTCAAGAAACAAGCAGAGGACATCAAAGCCCGCCTGCAGGCGACAGAGAAAGACACGGTAGACAAGACTGTCGTGGAGAAATTGGAGACACAGAGACTACAGAGCACCAAAGAGGCCGATGATTTGCGCAAAGCAATCGCTGAGCTCGAAAAGGAGAAGGAGAGACTGAAAAAAGAGGCAACAGAGCTTCAGAATAAGTCCAAAGAGGTATTGTGAAATGGGTTCAAATTGTAAAGTTATTCTTTTTGTATATAATTGTTTTAAATTAACATTATCCTTACATTACAAGTACTAACTTTTCATAGTGATCAATTTCTAATTATAATGTATGTTGCAGAGACTGATAATAACATGTCCGGCAACTTACATGGTTCCCCTAAACATTAGTGTTATCATTACTAAATCTTATTGTGCTTATTGTGTTGCATACTTTTATGTTAATTAAGCCTACATAACTAGGTGATATTGTCATTGCCATTTAACTAATATTCTTTTCTGCTGTCCCTTATCAGATGGAAAATGCCATGGGAGTGCAAATTGAGCAGGAGAAGACCATCCTTCAACAGACATTCATCACGGAAAAGGACGCCTTGCTGAAAAGAGAGAGGGTCATTGAGGAAGAAAAGAAGAGGCTTGAGAAACAGTTTGAGGATGAGGTGAAGAAGGCCAAGGCGCTCAAAGACGAACAAGAGCGTCAGAGGAAACAAATGGAGGAGGAGAAGAAGAAACTCCAAGCCAGCATGGACGCTGCCCTCAAAAAGCAAAAGGACGCCGAGGCAGAGATGAAGAACAAACAGAAGGAAATGGAGGAACTCGAAAGGAAACGGCTTGAGCAAGAAAAGCGTCTGGCAGAGGAAAACAAACAGCTCAGGGAGAAACTTCAGAAGCTTGAGGTCGCACCACAAGCTGCTGCAGCCCAAAGCCAGGCAATGGACGCCCAAACTGTCAAGTCTACTTCAGAGCAGTTAGTTACAATGACAACGGTAGTGACTACAAAGAAGGTTTTAAATGGTTCTGTTGAGGTGGACGGTGTGAGGAAAAACGGAGAACCGGAATTGGCGTTCCCTGGAATTAGGGAGAAGGTTCCTGCAGAAAGGCTCCACGACATTGGTGTCTTGACGAAGAAAGAATACGACAAACTGAAAAAAGGCAAAGCCACTGTGCAAGACATGGGCAAGATAGACAAAGTGAAATCATGTCTCCAGGGTCAGAGCTGTGTGGGAGGTGTATTGACCCCATCAAAGGAAAAAATGAGCGTCTACCAGGCAATGAAAGAACAGAAAATCACTCCTAACACTGCCACAATGCTACTGGAGGCCCAAGCAGCATCTGGTTTCATTGTTGATCCCATAAAAAATCAAATGTTCTCTGTCGATGAGGCTGTTAAGGAAGAGCTAATTGGCCCCGAGCTCCATAACAAAATGCTTTCTGCAGAGAGAGCAGCCACTGGCTTCAAAGATCCCTACACTGGAGCCATAATATCCGTGTTTGAGGCAATGAAAAAGGGACTTATTGAGAAGGACCAGGCCACCAAACTGCTTGATGTGCAGCTTGCAACTGGCGGAATTATTGACCCTGTTAATAGCCATAGAGTGCCCCTTCAGACAGCCTATAAGCAGGGCCAGTTTGATGCAGACTTGAACAAGAAGTTAACTGACCCCAGCGATGACTGCAAATTATTCATTGACCCTAGCACTCAAGAGCAAATCACTTACAAGCAGTTACTGGAGAGATGCACCAAGGATGCAGAGAGTGGCTTACTCATCCTACCAGTAACAGAGAACGCTGCCCAAACTGGGAGATCATTCACTGATGAGGAGACTAAAGACACATTCAGTAATACAAATGTCAGTTGTCTGTTTGGTCGATTCAAGGGCAAAACAGTCACCATTTGGGAAGTGATTAATTCTGAGTATTTTACCGAAGAGCAGAGGAGGGATTTGATCCGCCAGTACAAGACAGGCAAAATCACGGTAGAAAAAGTAATCAAGATTGTAATAACAGTTGTGGAAGACAAGGAAAAGAAAAACGAAAACATGTTTGATGGCCTGAGAACTCCAGTCTCTGCCAGTGAACTCCTAGATTCCAAAATAATAAACAAAGACTTGTTCAACAAGTTGAGCAACGGCAAAATAACAGCCAAAGAAATAGCCGAGACGGATGCTGTCAAGAAGGCGCTAAAAGGAACACACAGCATTGCTGGCGTGCTGAACGAATCGTCAAAGGAGAAAATGCCCTTCTATCAAGCTATGAAGAAGGAGATTCTATCACCAGAGACCGCGGTAAATCTTCTAGAAGCTCAGGCAGCGACTGGGTTTATAATAGATCCTGTTAAAAATGCTAAAGTCACAGTCGATGAGGCTGTTAAATCAGGTCTCGTTGGCCCGGAGCTGCACGAAAGACTTCTGTCTGCAGAGAGAGCTGTCAACGGCTACAAAGACCCATATACTGGAAAAACAATATCTCTATTTGAAGCAATGAGCAAAGGCCTTATAAAGAAGGACAATGGCATACGTCTGCTTGAAGCACAACTCTCGACTGGAGGAATAATTGACCCTGTTAAAAGTTATCGCATCCCACACGAAGTTGCCTGCAAACGTGGCTATTTCGATGAGGAAATGAGCAAGACCTTGAACAAGAACACGGACGAAACAACAGTCTACTGCGACCCTAACACACAGGAGGGTGCATCTTATGCGCAGCTTTTAAAGAAATGTGTCACAGACAAAGAGACGAGTCTCCCATTGCTCCCTCTCTCCGCAAAGGCTCTAAAGTCAAAAGAAGAACGACAAATTACTGAGGTCAAGACCAAAGAGGCTTTGAACCAGGCAACCATGGAGTTAGATTATGGTCCTTTCAAGGGAAGAAAGGTAACAATCTGGGAGATCATACACTCTGAGTACATCACTGAGGTGCAGAGATTAGAAATTATACGACAGTACCGAATGGGACAGGTTACAATAGAAAGGCTAGTAACCATCGTGATGACAATGGTTGAAGAAAAAGAAGACAAAACAAAACAACTACAAGAAAAGGGCTGTTTCGAAGGCCTCAGGGCACCCGTCACTGCCAGCTCATTGCTTGATGCCAACATCATTGATAAGGCGACCTTTGATCAACTCCAACAGGGAAAGAAGAAACCTAATGAAATAAGTGACAGTGACGCTGTCCGGAAATATTTGCAGGGCACAGATTCCATTGCAGGCATCTCTCTGGAAGAGACAAAGGAGAAATTAAGCATATATCAAGCCATGAAGAAGAACGTCCTGCAACATAAGACTGGCCTTGCACTACTGGAGGCCCAAGCAGCAACTGGTTTCATAATCGATCCCGTCAAAAATCAAAGATATACTGTGGATGATGCTGTAAAAGTAGGAGTCGTTGGTCCAGAGCTACACGAGAAACTTCTCTCAGCTGAAAAAGCTGTGACCGGATATAAAGACCCATACACAAGCAACAACATTTCCCTCTTGCAGGCCATGAAGAAAGACCTAGTGCTGCGAGAGCATGCGATTCCCCTTCTGGAGGCACAGTTCTCCACAGGAGGCATAATTGACCCAGTTAGCAGTCATCGTGTTCCCACTGACGTGGCCATCCAGCGGGGCTACTTCAGCAAGCAGATGGCCAAGTCCTTCAATGAACCTTCGGGAGATGTTAAAGGCTTCACTGATCCCAACACGAATGAAGTTGTTACTTATAAGGAGTTGTTGGAGAAGTGTATAAAAGATCCCAACTCTGGTCTGTACTACCTGCCTCTGTCAAAGACTGAAGAAGCCCCTGCTGCCACGATTGAAAAGTCCTATCAGTACACAGAAGAGCAGGCTCAGACAGACCTAGCTAACACTCAGGTTGATATCCCCCACGAGAGATTTGCAGGAAAGAGCGTCAACCTAATGGAAGTCCTGAACTCAGATTTACTTCCAGGAGAGGAAAAGCGTAGGCTCATGGAGCAATACCGCTCGGGAAGAATCACAAAGGAGAGAATGGTTTTCATTATAATTGAAATCATTGAACACAGAGAGACCTTAAGGATAGAGCAACAGGGCATGTCGTGCGATGTCATAAGAAGAAGAGTTACCATAGAGGAGCTTTACAGTGCCAGGATCATTGACCTGCAAACGTACAACCTACTGAAGCAAGAAAAGATGACTATTCGTGAGGTTATGGAAATGCCGTCAGTGAAAAAGCATCTCTTCGGTACTGGTTGTATTGCTGGAATCATGTCAGTCAATCCCCCAAGGCTCAGCATTTACCAGGCTATGAAAAGGGGGCTCATTAAGCCTGAGATTGCATTAAGTCTGCTTGAGGCCCAAGCTGCCACTGGATTCATCGTTGACCCAGTGAAAGATGAACTTCTAACAGTTGACGAGGCTGTGCGCAAAGGTCTCGTGGGCCCTGAGATCCATGATAAACTCCTATCCGCTGAGAGAGCGGTTACAGGCTACAGAGATCCATACACTGGGAAGGTCATATCTATCTTCCAGGCAATGAAAAAGGACCTTATTCCAGAGGACTATGCCCTGAGGCTCTTGGAGGCCCAAGAAGCCACCGGGGGATTGATGGATCCCGAATATTACTTCCACCTCCCCACAGACGTGGCCTTGCAACGTGGATACATCAACAAGGAGACACACGACAGAATATCTGATCCTAATGGGGATGTGCAGGGTTACATTGATCCAACAACAGATGAGAAACAAAATTACGCCCAGCTTCTGAAAAGATGCAAAGTCGATAAGGAGAGCGGCCTGCGTCTGCTTTCACTGGCAGACAGAAGCCTTCTCTTCAAGGGTCTCAGAAAGCAAATCACTGTGGATGAGCTTCTTCGGTCTGGAATCATTGACCAAAAGACCTATAATGAACTCACTGAGGGTCTCATTACAGTAGAGGAGGTGAGCAGAGATGTGAAGAAGTACCTGGAGGGTGCCAGCTGCATTGCTGGGGTGTACGTAGAATCCAGCAAAGATAAACTGTCCATCTACCAAGCAATGAAGAAGAATATGATCAGACCAGGAACCGCATTTGAACTCCTCGAGGCTCAAGCAGCCACAGGATATGTCATTGACCCCATCAAGAACTTGAAGCTGAATGTACATGAAGCTGTCAAGATGGCAATTGTTGGCCCAGAGTTCAAAGACAAGCTCCTCTCTGCTGAGCGTGCAGTAACAGGCTACAGGGATCCCTATTCTGGCAAGATTATCTCTTTGTTCCAGGCTATGAAAAAGGGTCTCATTCTAAAAGATCACGGTATTCGCCTGTTGGAGGCTCAAATTGCGACAGGTGGAATAATCGACCCAGAGGAGAGCCATCGGCTGCCAGTGGAAAAGGCATATGAACGTGGCCTCTTTGACGAAGAAATGAACGAAATCCTCACTGACCCCTCCGACGACACTAAAGGTTTCTTTGATCCCAACACTGAAGAAAACCTGACATACCTGCAGCTCATGGAGCGATGCATGATCGACCCTGAGACCGGACTCGCTCTACTACTGCTAAAAGAAAAGAAGCGCGAGAGGAAGACATCATCAAAGTCATCCGTGCGCAAGCGCAGGGTGGTCATTGTCGACCCAGAGACGGGTAAAGAAATGTCAGTCTATGAGGCCTATCGCAAAGGACTTATTGATCACCAGACTTATCTAGAGCTTGCTGAGCAGGAGTGTGAGTGGGAAGAAATTACAATCACCTCATCTGACGGCGTTGTCAAATCCATGATCATTGACAGGAGGTCAGGTCGACAATACGACATTGACGATGCTATCTCAAAGGGACTCATTGACAAGTCTGCACTCGATCAGTATAGGGCAGGTACTCTCTCCATTACAGAGTTTGCAGACATGCTGTCTGGAAACACAAGCGGCAGCAGATCCAGGTCGTCCTCCTTTGGGTCCTCCTCATCTTACCCCATGAGTCCAGTTCCTGCTCTGAAAACACCAGCAACAACATGGAATGACCCCACCGAGGAAACTGGCCCTGTGGCTGGAATCCTGGACACAGAAACACTGGAGAAAGTGTCTGTGACAGAGGCCATGCACAGAAACCTTGTGGACAACATAACAGGTCAACGGTTGCTAGAGGCCCAGGCCTGTACGGGAGGCATCATCGACCCAAACACTGGGGAAAAGTTCTCAGTCGCAGACGCAATGAACAAAGGACTGGTGGATAAGATAATGGTCGACCGTATCAATCTCGCCCAGAAAGCCTACAACGGATTTGAGGATCCGAGAACTAAAACCAAAATGTCAGCAGCGCAAGCCCTCAAGAAAGGCTGGCTGTACTATGAGGCCGGACAACGGTTCTTAGAAGTCCAGTATCTCACTGGTGGTTTGATCGAACCAGATATTACAACCAGAGTAGCCATAGACGACGCCGTACAGAAGGGCACCTTAGACGCGCGCACCGCACAAAAGCTACGAGACGTCAGCGCATACTCCAAGTACCTCACGTGCCCTAAAACCAAGCTGAAAATCTCTTACAAGGACGCTATGGAGAGAAGCATGATTGAAGAAGGCACTGGACTGCGGCTTCTGGAAGCATCATCTCAGTCGAGCAAAGGACTATACAGTCCGTATAGCGTCAGTGGGTCTGGCTCAGGCGCCGGGTCACGCTCCGGATCGAGGACTGGCTCCAGGTCAGGTTCAAGGCGAGGTAGCTTCGATGCCACAGGATCCTCCAGCTTTACAACCACCTTCTCTTCATCCTCGTACGGTTCACCAAGTTACACCCGCCGATACTGATAAGCTTAAAGGACAAATATACAACCACAGTGCCCATAATTCTCAATGGATACAGATATAATATTCTGCTCTGCATGTGGTTGCTAAGGGACCTTATACAGGCTTAAAATGTTGTCCACAGCGTATTTCATGTTCATGTCCAAATTATGTTGGCGACATTTAGGATTATCTTATCGGAATTACTGCACTTTCTACAGTTGCATACAGAAAAGCTGCATTGCCTTTTTTTGAAGTTAAACGATGTATGACAAAAGTATCAAGTGATAAAGTATATCATATATTTTATATTTTTTCAATTTTAATGTCATTAGGACTGTAGTGTTGTATAATATGAGTACAATGTTTTGTTTTTTGTCCAGTATTGTTTTCTGCTTATTATAACCAGAAAAGTGTTCATTTCATATTTATTTTATTTTTTTAATCAAAAAAACAAATTGGGTTTCAAACAAAGCTGAGTATAGTGTAAATGTGTTTATTTGCAATTCGTAAAGTGGACTAGAATGTATGTCCAGTATAATGATCAAGGCCACTCTGCAGAGCAGAATTAAAGCAGAATAAACTTGTTACAATTATCAACACTGGGTTGTGCTGCAAGAACGCCAAGCTTCAAGATCTTTCCTCAATTCCCGCTAAACTGACACATTCTGCCAATGTCTGATCCAAATCCAACCCTGCTTCTCTTTCACAATACTTGGAGTAATAATAATGCAAAATCAATCTCTCCTGGATCATAGGAATTGCCTACAACCTAAACCTCACAGCGAAACAGCCACTCCTCAATTCATTTTGCACCTTTGCAAATGGACAAGAGCCTCATATACTGTAACTGTACATCAAAAAGCAAACCTTCTCAAACAAAAAGGAGCAATGAAGCATAATACGGAAGCATTCATGTTGACTATTAGGCCCATAGACACCATCTGATGGCTGCTGAAACTCCACAAGACCAACCACAAAGACTAACTGGAACCCCTCAATGTTGTAAGTACATGACATTGAAAGTCCCTCTTGTTTAAAGGGGAATTCCACCCGTTTTCAACACTTTCCTGAGAGCGTACAAATGTGAACCAAATGGTTCCATTTGTACACTCAGGAAAAAAATGTCTTAAAAGAAAAATCATTAACATGGTGAAACACAACTTGATGACGTCATCAAGTTGTGTTTCACCATGTTAATGATTTTTTTCAGACCTCTGGGATTTCTAGGAAACACAGAATGGGGGGAACATTTTATCATGTCCACACAACATCTCTAATGTATATTAATGGCATGGCAAAATGTTGAAAATGGGTAGAATTCCCCTTTAAATTGTCAATTTAAGTTCTCTCATTGTTTTATTTTACCATAATTATTTTTGTTCTTATTGTATAGTAGCCTACTCTACTTGTCTAATTGCTTTCCTTGGCATTGTGCTTTGTACATTTTTCAGACGCTTCCTGTCCAGTCACTTGGCCTGATGTTTTCCACCGGATGCACCCGGGGCTGTGCTCCTACTGCTCCAGTCTGCACAGCAAAATGCTGAGTGTTGGTTTAACTCTTTGAGTGTAAAAAGCGGACCCGTAAGAGTATCCTGTTACAATGTAGGAGTTAAATGGATACTCAGGACTTAGCTGTCAGGACTGTGATGATTGCATTACGTATTCTGGACTTCCATGACTCATCCTAAACTAAAATAAGGGTAATCCTTAGCCTGATTATCAGACTCTAGTTCAGCTTCCTGAAGCTTGTTTATTCAGAGAGTGTGGGCTGTGTCTATGGGTCTGAAGTACCAGGCTAAGGTAATCTTATGAATCTTGCTTTTGTTAAGTGCCTGCATAGCACTCTATAAAACACCTGTGATATAAATATATAGATATATAAATATACAAAAAATAATTACCAGTATCTATTTTTGGGCATAGGAAATATTGATGATATACCTGTATATTCCCTGTTAACTGCTGCTTAGATGGATTTTCATTTCTTTGAGAAAGATCTTTAGGCTTTGCCACTCCTTTCCACCAGACCCAGTGTTTGTAATTACCACCGCGTTGGGATTGTTTTGATGTTAATTTTCCTTTGTAAAGCATCACATTTTATGGATTTCCACTTTATTTTCATATCTTATATTTTGCCTTGCATGTTTTACTAATATTAAGAATATGCAATATAAAAATTATTTTAATCCATCGGTTTCTTTTTTTTCTGTTTTCACATTTTAGAGGGTGTGAATGATTATTTTTAGTGAATTGGGTTAAAAGGCCTTGTTTAAAATGGTGTATTTATAGTCAAATGGTCATAAGAAATTTTAAATGTAACACTTACATAATGTAAATAAACTTGGAAATGAGATACCCAACCTACTCTTATGTAATACATTATGATTTGTGGAGACAAACTGTGCATTATGTTACGTGCAGCGAATCTGATTATTCTGATGCTGCATTTGATATTAATGGGTCGATAAATGCACACTATGTTTTACAGCTCTGGTCACTCAAACCACTTTAGTATCCCCCAAAGACATTTTTTACAGAAGGAAAAGGCAGTACTTGGTGTATATACAGTATATATGTATTGAATTTATTTCTTGAAAAATAGACAATAAAATAAAACCCATTGTGTTGTACAATTGTGTTTTTCTTTTTGGCTTTTGTGCCTTTATTGATATGTACAGTGAAGACACGACAGGGGGACAGCAAGAAGGAGTAAAGCTCGTCATGAATGGGACTTGAACACGCTGTCAGGCTAGAGCCTGGACCATTAGGCTAGCAGGTGCCCCCATGTTGTATTATTCTGTTGGCTAAATTCCTTGTGGATTTTCATAAGATATTAAACGATTCTGTTCTGTACTTGGAGTGTTTTAACTTTCACTGAGAAATAGGAGGCAGAGGCCTTCACGGCTCATAGCGCGCCACAGGGTGGCGAACTATGAACCTGTTTTGGGAGGAAATTGTGAGTATGTTCAGTATGTTCTTTCAGAGCAAATGTTTTGTAGAATCTACAATAAGGAACCAATTGGAAAAAGAAACTATGGAATTAATTCTATACTTGTATGTACAGTAACTACTTCTAGCACTTCTCTTCACTGTAAGACACTGAGGTACTGTTTAAACGAAATACACCTCAGAAATGAATGGAATCTTACTACTACCACTAAACCAGAACAAACCAGGTAAAGATGAAAAAACAAAGTAGAAGATGGATGACAAAGGCAGAGAGGATGGTTGGTCTTCCTATGGTATTTATTGTATCAAAGACAGTTTCCCTGTGAACCAAAAAGCCCACGAGGAGCACAGAGTGACTGATCATGCATGGCTGCCACCAGAAGATATACTGTATAAAAGATATACTGTTTTCTGAGCTGTGGAGTTCAGTTCACAGAAACAGATGCAGCAGCCTCAGAAAAGAAAAACAAACTAAGAGAGCTTCAAAGCAATTTGAACAATAGCCCTCTGCAAGACATTGCATGAGAACCGAGAAGGTGAGACATGCTCTGATTCAGAAAGCGGCGCCTGAAACAAACTCTGAATAGCAATGCAAATGGATAAGCCTCCCTATAGGAGCTATGAGACAAGTTAACTTGTCTCATTTTGCAGTGTATGTAATAACGGGAAAATGCAGTACAATATGGTCCAAAATATACAACATCATTAGCACACTCCAGTACCTTTTTCCGCCCTAAGACATGATCATCAGGTATTATTATTATATACATTTATGCATAGTAATATGTGCAAAAAGTGCACAATATTTGTACAAATTTATTTTTTATGTGGACCACTGCACCACTAAGTATAAATATTAGAGATCAGTGGCAGAGGTGAAAAAAGTATATATATATTATATATATATATATATATATATATATATATATATATATATATATATATATATATATATATATATATATATATATATATATATATATATATATATATATATATATATTGTAGCATCTGTACCATACCATGACACACAGGAGACACTGCTTAGATGGGGCTAGACCGCCACGGGTTTTATTTAGTATTGACAGCTGTAGTTCATGCAGGTAAGTGGGTAACATAAACAGTCTATAAATGAACCAAGGCTTCTCTCCATCCAGGACCGCTGTCTTCTGGGTTTGTATGGGTAAGGTAACTCAAGAATAGTCTTTAAAGGTTTAACTTAGAAGTCCGCTCTTATGAACACAGCCGGGGGTTTATTCATACATGTCCCACGTCCTTTTATCGGGACGGGTGGGGAATCGGGTCAATTGGCCCGGTGCTCCGTTATCGGAGTATTAAATGTGCACTCCGGGATAGAGTGCCTGGTGCCGCCGCCGCCTGTGGTGTGGAGAGAGAGAGAGAAGGCGGTTAGGCTATGACAGGTTCAGAGGGGGGAGGAGGAGAAGGAGTGGAGTGCGACTCGCTTACCGCCAGCATAGAGACATCCGTCTTAGTGAGAGGCGAGAGCGAGACTGAGAGAGCAGGCGGCATTTCTGTGTGTTCAGGGGGCCGGGCGCTCAGCTGAGACACGCCCCTTTGACTGAGGACGTAATTGGGGACATAGCGTGCGTCGATGATGGCACCGAGGCGTGGCCTCTCTACGTCTCTCTCTGCCTGCCTCTCACCAGAGCGGAGGCTCCTACCTGGCCGGCGGTCCCCGAGCGAGACGCCACACACCCCCCCCCTTTGTTCCACGCTCGGGCGGGGGACTTCCTCCAGGCTCTCCTCGTACATGCGGGATAATGCATCGGCATGGGCCAAGTCCTTTCCAGGCCGGTGCTCCACCTTGAAGTTATAATCCTGCAGGGCGAGAAACCAGCGCGTTACACGGGCATTATTGTCCTTACTGGTGGACATCCATTTGAGCGGGGCGTGATCGGTCACGAGCGTAAACGCACGGCCCCATAGATAATATTTGAGGTGGTGGATAGCCCATTTAATGGCGAGGCATTCTTTTTCAATGGTGGCGTAATTACGCTCATGCTTTTGTAGCTGGCGGCTCACGTATGTGACGGGATGCTCATCCCCATCTATGGCTTGCGTCAGCACGGCGCCTATACCTGTGGCTGAGGCATCTGTATATAAAACAAAAGGCTTATTAAAGTTCGGACTGATCAATACTGGCCCCTCACACAAAGCATTTTTCAACGTCCCAAAAGCCGCCAGGGTCTCGGGGGTCCATCTCACGGTGTGGGGTTTTTGTTGCCTCGTTAGATCATACAGTGGTGCCGCGATGGTGGCATAGTTTCTAATGAATTTCTGGTAATATGAAATTAGCCCAAGAAATGATTTCACTTGCCGTTTGGTGCGAGGTTGCGGCCAGGCGCGGATCTTCTCCACCTTATTTGTCTGGGGTCGGACGCAGCCGCGGCCCACCGTGTATCCGAGATAGTTCGTCTCGTTCATGCCGAGCCGACACTTTTTGGCGTTGGCGGTGAGCCCCGCGCTTCGGAGGGCTCCAAGGACCGCTTGCAGGTGGGTAAGATGCAGTCGAAAGGTGGCGCTATGAATGACCAGGTCGTCTAAATACGATGCGGCGTATTCCCGGTGGGGACGGAGGACCCGGTCCATTAGCCGCTGGAAAGTGGCGGGGGCGCCGTGCACCCCGAACGGTAGGACAGTATACTGGAAGAGGCCCTCCGGTGTCGAAAACGCCGTCTTCGGCTTTGAGCTGGGGGAGAGAGGTATCTGCCAGTAGCCTTTTGTGAGATCTAAAGTGGAAATGAACCGGGCCGGGCCCAGGCGCTCGGTCAGCTCATCCGTCCTGGCCATCGGGTATGCGTCAAAGTCTGTAATATCATTCAATTTCCGAAAGTCATTACAAAAACGTATGCTCCCGTCTGGTTTGGGGACCAGTACTATTGGGCTAGACCAGGGGCTATTTGATTCCTCTATAACGCCCAGGTCAAGCATCATTTTTACCTCATCTTTAATGGCTGTCCTTTTTGCCTCGGGTATGCGGTATGGCCGCAGCCTCACCACCTTCCGGGAGCCGTGTGGATCTCGTGTTTCGGCGAGATGTGTGCGGCCGGGGGTCTCCGAGAATACATCGGCGTTCTGACTCACGAGCTCTCGGAGCTCGTGTCGTTGAGCCGGGGCAGATCCTCGCTGATAGGAACCTGTGGCGGGGGCTGAGAGAGAGAGTGAGCGAGTAGGGCCGAGGCGGGGAGGGGCTCTGAGCTGGCTTGCCATTTCTTTAGCAGATTGATGTGATAGGTTTGGTGGTCGCGCCGTTTTCCTGGCTGACAGATTTTATAATTGACTGGTCCGATTCTTTCCAGAACCTCGAACGGGCCCTGCCAGCGGGCGAGGAACTTGCATTCAGATGTCGGAACTAATAAGAGTACTTTTCCCCCACCTCAAACGCTCTTCTCACCGCCCCCCTGTTATACACCTTGCATTGATCGCGTTGCGCTTGTTGCATATGCTCCTTCACTAAAGGCCAGATTTTGCGTGCGCGAGCCTGGAGTTGTTCTACGTGATCTATGACGCTTCGGTGGGGGGAGGGCTGGCTCTCCCAGGTCTCTTTCGCGATGTCGAGCAGGCCTCGGGGGCTCCGCCCATATACGAGCTCGAAAGGCGAGAAGCCCGTGGAGGCCTGGGGTACTTCCCGTATAGCAAATAGCACGAAGGGAATTAGCTGGTCCCAATCTTTCCCCTCGACTTCCGCTGTTTTCCCTAGCATAGCCTTTAGCGTGCGGTTGAAGCGCTCCGTAAGCCCATCCCCTTCCGGGTGATAAGCGGAAGTGCGTATACGTTTAATGTTCATCCACTTGTATAGGCAGGATAACACGCGGGACATAAAAACAACTCCCCTGATCGTCAAAATCTCTGCGGCTACGCCCACCCGGCTAAACAGCAGGAACAGTTCACGGGCTACTACTTTGGCCGTGGCCGTGCGTAATGGCACAGCCTCGGGGGTAGCGAGTGGCATAATCGAGAATCACCAGCATATATTTATGGCCCGGGCCGACTTAGGTAGGGGCCCGACTATGTCCATGGCCAATCTCGAGAAGGGGACATCTATGATAGGCAGTGGAATGAGAGGATTTCGCTGCACTGGCCGGGGAGCACTTAGTTGACATTCGGGACACGATCTACAAAACTCCTCTACGGCCCGCTTTATACCTGGCCAATAGAAGCGGGCCAATATGCGGTCATTACGTCTTTTTCATGCCTAGGTGGGCGCCGAGTTGGTGACTGTGGGCGAGATATAATACCCTCGAAATATAACTCTTAGGCACGAGGAGTTGTTCGATAACGCGGCCCGTGTCATCTTTTACTGCCTATATATTAAACCCCGCTTTACAATAAAACATGGGTATGATGGCTCACTCACCCCATCTGCCGGTGCGCCGTCGACAGCGCATATGTGCTCGCGGGCGTATGCGAGGTTGGTGTCCTCGGGATCGGGCCGCGGGGTGGCGTCCGTCGCCGGGGGCGGTGCCGGGGGGGTCCCCGGTGGGCGCCGTACCGGTGAAAGATCACGTTGTCGGAGCCGAGGAGGAGGGGGACCGGCAGGTTGGGGACTATACGGCGTCTAGGACAGTCTCTCCTCGCGGCGTCTGGAGTCGAACTCGACAGGTGGGATAGTGTCGGAGGTCGCCGTGCACGCATGTCACCGGAACCATCCGTCCCTCGGTGGGTGGTCCTGCGAGGTCGGCTCTCACCAGCGATACGACGCTCCGGTGTCCAGAAGCGCGTGCGTGTCAACGCCGTCCACACGAACCGGGAGGCGGGAGGTTTTGGGTCGGGGCGTTCCGCGCTTGTAGACACGGCCGCCCGTCCTCAGGGGAGGCGGCGGAGGGCATGGATACGTCCCGGTCCCGGTCCGGGCACGACCAGGATATGTGATCCAACTTTCCGCACACATAGCAACGCCGTTCGCGTTCGTTTTGTGTGCGGGCGCCGCGCTCCGGGGCGGCGCTTCTCGTCTGGGATGGGTGGTGGGGGGTCCTCCTCTTCTCTCGGCCCGACCGTTCCTCCGTCGCGGGCTTGCTAGGCTCGGTGCGGGCGTTTCCCATCATCTCTCTACATACTTGGTGATTTTCCAAGAGGGCCACGAGGGCATCAACCGTATTGGGGCTGGTCTGGGCGGCGTATTCACGGGCTTTCGATGGTAGGGCTCGTATGCAGCGGTCAATAACCACTCGATCGATGGGTGGCGGACCCCCGGCTGTGTTCAACCACCTATTTGTGAGGCGCATTAGATTCGCGACCTGCGGGCGGGGAGCTAAGGCAGGATTGTATAGCCAGTTATGGAAGGGAAAGGCTGTGCATGGGCTGGAATGCTGGTCCCTCTATGGCCAGAATGGCAGCTTTTAATTTATTATAATCATTAGAGTCGGCTACTGTGAGGTCGCTACAGACGCGCTGTGCCTCTCGGTTAAGAAGGGCGTCAAAATCGAACCCCACTCGGCTACTGGCCCATTTTCTCTCTCAGGGCCGTGCGCTCAAAAAGCTCTAAATAGGCTTGTACATCGTCAGATGGCGCTAGTTTTGTGAGTACAAGCCCCGGGGCCCGAAGTGGTTCTGTGGCGGGTGCCGTGGACTCTAGAAATTGTTTTAGGGTCTTTTGTAACTCGGTCTGGCTCTTAAGCAGAGCCGCCAATGCCTGCGCTTGTTCCATAGTGTGATCAGTGGCGTGGATCAGATGCAATTGCCCGCATTCTCCACCAGGTGTAGCATCTGTACCATACCATGACACACAGGAGACACTGCTTAGATGGGGCTAGACCGCCACGGGTTTTATTTAGTATTGACAGCTGTAGTTCATGCAGGTAAGTGGGTAACATAAACAGTCTATAAATGAACCAAGGCTCTCTCCATCCAGGACCGCTGTCTTCTGGGTTTGTATTGGTAAGGTAACTCAAGAATAGTCTTAAAAGGTTTAACTTAGAAGTCCGCTCTTATGAACACAGCGGGGGTTTATTCATACATGTCCCCGTCCTTTTTATCGGGACGGGTGGGGAATCGGGTCAATTGGCCCGGTGCTCCGTTATCGGAGTATTAAATGTGCACTCCGGATAGAGTGCCTGGTGCCGCCGCCGGCCTGTGGTGTGGAGAGAGAGAGAGAAGGCGGTTAGGCTATGACAGGTTCAGAGGGGGGAGGAGGAGAAGGAGTGGAGTGCGACTCGCTTACCGCCAGCATAGAGACATCCGTCTTAGTGAGAGGCGAGAGCGAGACTGAGAGAGCAGGCGGCATTTCTGTGTGTTCAGGGGGCCGGGCGCTCAGCTGAGACACGCCCCTTTGACTGAGGACGTAATTGGGGACATAGCGTGCGTCGATGATGGCACCGAGGCGTGGCCTCTCTACGTCTCTCTCTGCCTGCCTCTCACCAGAGCGGAGGCTCCTACCTGGCCGGCGGTCCCCCGCGAGGAGACGCCACAATATATATATGAAAGTTACTTAAGTAAAAGTACAAAGTACCCATTAAGACAATTACTTAAGTACAAAAATACCTCAAATTAAATGTACTTAAGTACCAAAAATACTGTACTTAAGTACAGTAACAAAGAACTTGTAGGCTACATCCTATTAAGAATGCCTGGTTTGTCTGGTGGGGGTGATGGGTGGAGATTCACTGGAACTGAAGCTGCACCCACACCTGTGATGTTATGTTGTATGATAAAGGTTGAGGGGTTAGACACATGGTTTGGCAGATTTGAGTTTTTACTTGCAGCTGCTGCTGGCCAAAATATTCTTTCTTACGCTTTTATTACATTTGAAGCCTCTGCACTGCAACCGTTTAGTTTATGATTCATCAACGCATCACTGGCAGCTCTCAGCACTATGCCAACAGTCCCACCCACACCCTCACCTTTGTCATGTTTAGAAAGATGATCACT